>QGMG01000445.1:0-28888 GCA_007825325.1 Lachnellula cervina | reverse complement strand
GTGGATTATAAGTAGACTTTATATAAGCGCTAGCTATAATAGGCCTAGTAATTATATAATAAGTCGACCTAAGTCGTATTAAGTCCTTGACTCAACTTAACTTAATTAAGCCTTAAAAATCTATAACTTAACTCAACTTAACTCAACTTAAGTTGATTTAAATCGATTTAAATCATTTTGAGTTTTGTGTATATGCTGTATGCAACTATAAAACACTCTTTACTATAAACATAGATTATATCTGAGACTCCTGACATTTAATTCTAAGCACGACTGGTTTTCTTGATTGACTTGCATTGAAAATTCAGAAAGGGGGGACGTTCGCTTAATTAGAGTATAATACATTCGCATGTACGTGGTAAGATATTTATGCGCAATGGTTTAGGTCTCCTCAGATCTAAGCACCGTCTATGTATATCATCAATGGAGATAAAAGCCTAGGTCGTAGCATCTCATCTGTCTAATAGGGATGTATGCCGCAAGATCTCATACTATTATGTCCGGGAGGAAGAATAAGCATCTCCTTGGACTCCCGTGGAATTCGGGGTTCGTTGGATATTAAAGAGTTTATAGGATATGAGCACGAGAGGATAATTACTTCAGAAAGGAAGCTGCATGAATGAACTAATATGGGTGATTTCTATTTGGTGGTTGAAGTAGACTGGCGCACTTTGCTGTAATAATTTTGTGGGGATGCGGTTAGGGGGTGGTCTGACCATTGAATAGACCAATAACCAGTTGATGATTTACCCCATTACAGATTTAAAAACAGCTATTGCAAAATAGGGTTTCCCCCTCTGGCCCTAAAGTAGGTTTAAGATTTACTTTGCCGAGTGTACCCAATATCCAACTCCAAATCTCTCTAGGAGTCCAGGACACCGATTCTAACGAGGAACCCACAAAGACTTCGACATCTTCCCTCGGATCTCAATCGAGACTCGATTTTTTTGGTACCAGGCTCATTACGCCTGCTCATCCATTAGCACCCATCCCAATAAACGCACAAGACGAATCAGAATAATTTCCACTCACGCAGATGCATTTCGCCAAGTTCCCCGGGCAGTCTTTCAGCCTCAGCTCAGGCCCGACACATCTCGTGCCAGCGTAGAAACAGCCCTCGGTCACTCCGCCATCGCTCTGTTCTGGGACGAGGGACTCGCACTGCAGAGTGTGAGTTGTGAACAGGGGATCAGGTGGGCCGCCCAGGGGGCCTTTCTCGCGGCGCTCGTTTTGGGACGCTAGATCCGCAGTGGGAGCAGCGACGATGTTGGCGCTGAGAGCGAGGAACAGGGCTGGTTTGGTTAGGTTGGTTTTGTGATAGATGGGATGGAGGGAAGAGGGCTTACTGATGGTTGTGAAGAACTGCATGGTGGGTTTATGGACGTTTATAGAAGAACGTTGTAGGGTTGAGTTGTGGGATTGAGAGTTGTGGGACTCTGGAAATGTTTGTAGAAGAAAGTTAGAAAAAAGATATTGTGGGATCCTGCAAAGATCATAAAAGTACATGTGATGTAATCATTTGAAAGTTTAATATGACGAAATGAGGTACCGGTATAGATGAGTTGTGGTTATGGGCGAACTAATTTGGTTTGGCCGTAGTGTACCAAATGGACGGTTTCACACGGAACTGCACAACTTTGAATAGAGAATAAAATAGTATTCTATATTAACAACGAAGTTTTCGAAGGCGATACTTGTTTCTATCGCACCTTTGGCGTCGCAGGTGCATTGTTATGTTCAAGTTAGTATTCTTTCAGGTGTGTAGTACTGTACCTCGCTCAAAATCCAACCCTGAACCGCAAAAGCTCAAAATGCTACTCACCCCTCTATAATATTGGAAACGGGACTGACTTCCGCACTAAGTATACCTAGTCCATTACTTCAATAAGCAAGGCAGTAGTAAGCCAGAAAAAAGCAGCACGATGAGCCCAAAGGCGGGCCGCCAGAGCTGTCGCGCGTAAAAGAGAGACGATGAAAGTAACGAGAGGAGATGGTACCTACCCTACCGTAGATGATAACATACAAAAAGGTGCGAAGGAAATAGGGGATAATAGAACACGAAAAACGGAAAGGAAATGAGACAAACTTGGAGCTTAGAAGAAAGAGTGATATTTCACATGTAATAATATATACCGGTAGTAGGTAGTCAGGAACGGACAGTCAGAAAGGAGAAGGAGAGGGGGAGTGAAACCCGTTACGGAGGTGGGGCGCGGAACAACCCGTTCACGCCGTACAGTAGTCCGGTCTGGGCCAAGTGTGCGGTGAACTGTTCAAGCATTCTTTCATGTGACCATACAGTACTAGTATTCGGAATCACTGGTTACTCGTTAGCTGGGAGTCAATCAGCCTTCGTAGATACTACATACGGAGCATATTCAGGGAAGGAATTCTATCATTGTCCATACACCAGATAGATCCTCCGCTAAGAGAAACTCAAGAGAACGATTGTTAATAGGAGAAGATCAAGTATTATGTTTATTGGTAGTGCCCCTTTGCCCTTGCATAGCATCCTGCTATCTATCGCATGTGTGAAGCTCGTTTTCGTGTCGAGATACCGAAATAGAACAACCACACTATGTGAAAGGATTGATTCATGTAGCTTAAGTATTGATTACCCCACTTCACAGCTTATTTTGGCCAGCAATCCGCCGAACTTATCTTCAATATGTACCAGCAGGGATGGTGGAGGAGTTTCTTCCGTCCTTAGGGTTTATATAAGATAGCTCCGTCCGTTGAAACTACACAGACAGAGGTTTACGCCTTTCTGACAAGAAACAAAGATGGCACCCTCTCTCATCGATCGTATAAAGGAAAAGCTCAAGGGATCGTAAGAAATTTGCAATTCCCCGTTTCTAGATGCCCATCTAACATTGTTGATAGAAAATCATCGGACACGGCTCCCCTCGCGCCTAAAAAGAAAGGGCCCAAAAATCCATTCGCAGATGGCGGCGGACCAGGCTCGGAAAGCGCAGCTATGGGATGGAGTCCTAGCGGGTGGTCAGCGCCTAAAGATAGTACGAAGAAGAAGAAACATCAATGGAGTACTGGTGGGGATACAGGGGGTGATGGAGGCGGAGGCGACAGTTGACCATGGATGGAAATGGATCCAGAGTACGGGGTGAGAACTGCGAGGAGAGATTAAGTCCCGGGCGAGGAAGGTGTTGAGGACATTTTGTTTATGGACTTTTCATTCCAGGGGATTCACGTTTGGAACAGATACCTTTTTAATCAGGCCTATTTTACTTCAGCAAAGCTCTGCCATAACCACCCCTACCCAGTATGTAGTCTGTCCAATATACTGGCGGTATAATGTACATCATCTCGATTCCATCTTTAGTCGTCAGTAACTTTCTCTTTAAGCCATTGCATTACTTCGTACTTATCTCTGGTTGGGTTCTCTACGCTTCATCCCAAGTCCACTAAGGATACGTTCATAGGAGAGCTGGCGGCTACAAGTAGAACTCTGGAGCTGAAACTGGAGCTTAGACGAATGTTGAGGTGAACTGCTACCAGTAGGCTGAAGCTTCGGGTCTCTTATAGGAAAGTCGTGTAGCATTGTTGTATTGCGCAATTTAACGCCGAAGCACAGCTATGGCTGGAGGAGGGGCTGAAGGCGAACTCAGGTACTTCGAGTCTTCCTAGAATAATAGTTCGGCATCAGAATTTGGGGTATGGTCCGGAACGGATATGCTTTGTCGATGAGGAAGAAGCATGGGATGCTGAAGCGGACGAGGTTGTTTCTCATGGCAATACAGGACCAATGTGACCTATAGAGCCTCGGCTAGATTTTAGTTTTACGGAGCCTCCACGGAATGTAAAGAGCCTCTGACAGCCTCTGGTCTGTTTATGACTATCTGCGCTCGTGTATTCGGGGGAATATTCCATTGCATAATGGCGGATCTGTAGATATCAGGCAAGAATCACGCTAGAAAAACACATTTACTATTCTTCTGAGATGCCCTGACAAAAGAAATATCAGCCCCAAATACTTCTATGAAGTTTCACTACTAAAGCCAGCTACGAAAAGGTAGACAAAAATGTAATACTTCTGCGTTTAATTTCAGGTAAGTAAACTCAACTCAATCAATCTTGCATCGCTAATTAAACCCACATGAAAAATTCAACCCACACGAGAAACCCCAAGCCTTGAGAATCAGATTAACCAGAGCTTTGGACGCCGACCAATAGGTAGAGTTAGGGCCTAAGCTGCCTCGTAGTATTAATCATACAGTTTTGTCCGATCGTGAGAGCCTCCGAAGTCGCAGTGCTATTATGTTCCATTGACACCTCCTCCTTTCTGCACTATTGCAGTCGATACAAAATCTCTCTCCAGCCAGAAGACCCTTCTTCCTTGTCATGTTCCCCGCAAGCTTACATCTTGGACGCAAGCGATGACAATACTTGCACGCAAACATGTCCTCTAGGTCGCAGCACAGATTTGCTTCTGCTTCCAAGCGCTCGGGATGTGAAAGGAGCGGTATTGTGGTGAATAAATAGTGATTTGTGTGACGGAGGTGGAGACGGTGAGGCATGGCGAGGAAGGTTGAAATTTTGAGGTGTATCTCGGTGGGGAGAGAGAGAAATGGACTGCTTTTTGGAGGACTGGAAAACATGTCGATAACTTTGGTGTAGAAAAACTTGATGGTGATATTATTAACTCAGGATAATGTTATTTGCTTTACTCAAAATACATTTTAAAGTAGGAGGGAGCTTATTAGTGATATTAGTAGCAGAGGCGCTAGCGTGTGATAGGCATGCATATGCAGCCACGAATACGTAGGAGTTCATTGGCGTGACGAGACTGCAGCGGGCGACTAATATGTTTACTTAATGATTTCTCGGCTTAAAACCATCGTTATATAAATAGAAATCAAAGAAGGGAAAAAGCATATAGCAAAATTCTAATAATAGCAAATATAAGATTCCAGAACGCGGTAAAAGCATTATTACTATACAGCTTTTTATTGGAAAAGTAGAGTAATATAACATAGGCAAAGGTAGAGAATATCTTCTTTATATAATACCATTACACCCAAGAAGTTTCTAAAGATACTTAAACTCATAACTGCACTTAGAAAGGACTCTTCAATATCCCTAGGAAGAATTAACATCCGTCGAAATATGACCTTATCTCTGTAATAAGTACTCTTATCCACCGATCTATCCTTGACAAGCGGAAGCATATTGGTAACCGGTGCATTCCCATGCCTAATTATTAATGTTCCCACTACCAGTGTTGCTAAGAAGGTCATATGAAACACAGCATTGGTTGCCAAAAAACGAACATTTGAAATTCTGCTGGAGGACAATCTTGTGCTCTTGCTGCTCATACTCGTACGCCAGCACTTTCGTTGCTACACTGTTGTCTCCATCATGCTGAAACGCCTGACCTGAGACAACAAAGCCTGTACTTCGGTAGGTAAGTCGATTGCATTTGAGATCCCATGTGGTGTAGTGCTCGTGCCCGCCGTCCTGGCCATCGTAATATGATTTCCAGTGCGTAGACGAAATCAAGCTTGATGAATCTGACATTTTGGCTAATGAACCCTCGACCGAGCGCGTTGTTGCCCCTAGAATAACAATGGAGCTGACAAGAAAGCATTCGGCTGAGATGTTGTCGTAAGAAATACCATCCAGAGTAGGGTGCTCACCGGTAGTGGTGGAGTTACTAAGAAGCATGGATAGTTTAGGATTCTTGGATAGCCACGCCTGGTATTTCGAAAATAATGGATGGGTTTCGTAGGGCGAAGCATCGCTGTTTTAGATGCTGGTAATGTGGAGGGGCAACACAACCGCGAACTCTATGGCAAGGATCTGACTTATAGAATCATTGTATAAAATGGATATATAAAAACAGGTGGTATAAAATAATGTATTGTAGAATGGATGGAGGTCTAAGTTTATTTGAACCTCTTATTTTATACGAAGTCCTCCCCCTTAGCCCCTGGCCACTTATCACGTGGGGTCGCTGTAACCCCACCACAGTAAGAGGAATTTTCAGCTCAATTACTTGGGACGGCAATGCTGTTGGTGTCGCTGCCACAAAGGCGTTGATGAGAACCAGACAAGCCTGAAGAGTTGAGTATTCCATTGCCAATGCGACTTTGCTAGTGTAAGATTCAACTTTAGAGCAATAGAATCATAGAGTTGGAAAAGAAATGATATCTAATATGACTGAATAATACTACCCTTTATACTCCCTCATAGACTTTAGAATATACAGACTAGGTACCGAGTACGGATTTAACCTACGGGTACCCGAGTATAAGCTCACCAAATACTTCGTATTTAACGTAGATCAAACAGGGAGCATCTTATTAGCATTCCTACCGTATTTTAGCTAGGATCGTTATTCTAGATAGGCTATATTCGTGTTTATAAGCGCTTACGTCTTCGCATTTATAAATATCTCCTTATCACAGTGAAACCCTATGATCAAGGAAGAACTCAGGTAGACAGAGAAGTGCTAGTAATAGGTGAGATCTCTAAGAACAAGTATACTAAACCATAGAGGGAAAAGGGCTTGGGGAAAGCCCCCCTTTTCTCTGCGCTAAAGATAGCCGAGAAGCCAAGTTGGCCAGCCCAGCTACACTTCGAGTGTGTATTAGTAGTATTTGCCGGGTATATAGGTTCAAGTTGAATCAAGAAGGGCTAGAGGGATTCTAAACCAATTAAAACGAGTCATGCGAGGGAATAATTGTGAAGTGTTTCAAAATCAGGGGTCGGGATGCTTCATTGCTTCACCGTGCATGATTCCCTGAACGTAGCATCCGCCGATGAAGAGATAATGCTCGTCCACTTTCCTGAGGATAAATGGTACTAGAAACCCAGAAAGAACACAGACCAAGCCCCTAGCTTCTATGAGGTGAGGCCCAAGACCAAAATACCCCTTCATTCTACGAAAGACCTTTCTGTAATGACAGAAATTTAGATCTTCATTAAATTGCAGGTGGTTACCTCGATTGGTCAGCTCGGCCTTCGAAAAGCCTTCCCTTTCCTCCTATATCACGAAACTAATCAAGGCATTGTTATTGCAGTACGCCTAGAAGTTTCTCAATTGTCGTCCTCTGTCGGCTTTCCCAGTGCCGATCTTACAACTCACCAAAACAAGACTCGCAATCGACTCCGCAATCAGAGCATTATATACAGCATCAGGCTGCTGCCTAAGCATAATATCTAGAGTATTAATGATATAATCTGCCTTTTTCGAATTGCAATATTAGCCCAATGGCATGAACTCTTTCTTCTATTCAAATAACTCTGGTCTAAGAAAAGTCATGCACAGAAAGGTAAATATTACCACTAATTAATACTATGATTCCGGTGTCCGGTCCTATCTGATAAGAGTCAATGGAATTTGTATAATCTTTTTGCTTGGAAAGATCCTAGACCCAGGGAGGGAGTCTTCATATTCGAGGATTCGCCGAGGCTACCGGACCGCTTTTACAGGGGTGAACTACGGAGTAGGTGCGATCATAGAGAAATACACGTTACAAGTAACTCTTGCAGGACTTCGCGAGCAACTCTATAATTAGGAAGTAGCACGCGAGGTATACACGTTGCTACTACCTGCACAGGCCAAATCTGATGTCGCTTGTATGCTAAAGTAGTAAGAAAAGCGACCAAATCGCGTGTAAGAACCTAGTACGCGTAGGATCAATTATGGAGGCCCGCGGAGTCCTATAGGAGTTAAAAGGATTTCGATGAAATTCACATTCAGCTCCTGAATCTTATCTAATTTAGGCCCTAAACTACTTAGTATAAATACCACCTGATATGCCAACTCTTTAATTTCTCTAATGCTCTAGTATCCTTTTTCTCTCCTTAGAATAAAATAAAGAAACTCTTTGACTATGAAGCCGACTAGTACTCTCGCTATTCTTTCAGGGTTTTTTGCCCTAACATATGCCTATATCCTAGACCATACATGCGGCCCGTATTCAGATATGCTACTCCCGCCTATAGATGGAGCATTTGATCTTGCTCTAGCAGGAGCAGAAAGTTTGCATAGTCTTGCAACTTTAAATAAAGGCAGCGGAGATATATGGCAGGCCCAATTTAACCTTCTCAAGTATATATTCGCCGAAACATTAACAAATAATGAGATTGATACAACTAATCCTTATGTAAGTCTTGCCGCAGCGGATTTATTCTTTCTAAGAAACAAAAGACTAATAATAAATTTTAGTGGAAAACGGTCTATGATACGTTTCTGTCGGTCCTGAGATTTAATACTAATAATGAGAGAACATCTCAACCATCTTCCTATGCGCGCCTCTCCAATGATAGTATTGTCTTCTTTTGCGACTTTAAGCGCTTTACCGAGAACGAAGACTGTTCAGGGCAGCCTCGACCTGGGCGCGCCTGTGATACAAGTGTATTGGTTTCTTTTCCCTTGTCCCAAGTTTCTATGACTGCAAAAATGGGACCGAAGGCGGCAGCGGCACGGTGTTGATGGCAGGGCGATGGGTGGAAAACAATAGAGCGTCCACAGTGCAACTTTGCCCTGGATTCCTAAAAGAGATAGCAACGTATCAGAAAAAAATCTGGGACGAGCAAGGCGTGCTTTTCAATTTGGCCAAGTATAACCCGCCTGTCGGGCCCGGAATACAATACTCCACTCAGATGGATGGGTTTAGGACGTTCAACGCTATCTTGCTCCATGAAATGACACACCTCGTTTCAAATGTGCAGATCGTCGATATTGATGAGCATAATGGGTATGGTTGGAAAAATGTGCGGAGGCTGAGTCATAGAGGTACGCTTAACGCAGACAGTTATGGCTACTTTGGCCTTGGTAGCAGATTGATCTCTCCTCTTCCTATAAACGACATGCTCGATATACGCCTAGAACCAATGAGTGATGGATCAGTACAACTTCTTGGCGCAGGCTCGAAACGCGATATTTCTTACGAACCTCGGGCAATAAACCAAATCACGACTTCGTCCAGCGATGGAGCTTCTGCAACAGGACCTGCTTCAACGGCATCGTCACTAGCCATAATAAGCACGCTACCCCCAATTCAAACCGGTACCTGCTCAGCATGCTTAGCAGACGCTACGAGTGTTACGGCAACACCATTTTATGATGTAGGCAGGCCTGAGTCTTAGTACGCTACTCTAGAGAGTCTTCTCTCGGAGGCAGCGACTAATACGAACGACTATTATACTACTAAGAAAAGCATACACGCTGCACCAACGACTCTCTTAGCGACTAGTTTGCCTGCCTCATCTTCTACTTCAGATACAGAAGATGATTGCTAGTACTAGTGTCTCACGGGGCTTACGTCTACTTGGATTACAGCCTTGATTTCGCAGGAGTGCGGGGAGGGAGAGTAATTCTCATTGGATTGATTGAAGGTTGTGGTACCGTCTGACATTATGATAGCGTCAGGTGCAGTGTGGGCAATAAGTCAGTCAGTCAGTCATTAGTTATAATCAAGGGAGCAGCTGACTAACTAATGTTTTTAGTAGTAACTAACTGACTAAGGGATTATAACTAATTAGTCACTGATTTGAAGTGGGGCAAACTGAGAATATATTATTCTATAAGTTGACTCCTAAATGCTCTTCCCATTTGGATTGCGCCCCTTAACTGCTAGTTCTTAAGGCATTCCTAATGCTATAGCATTATCCCTAATAGCTAAGACAATTTGGAAGTGGTCTATTTTGCGTATAAAGAGAAGATACGCTCGCATTTAGAGCTTATTACTAATATTAATAAGAAGTCAAATGCTATTACAGCTAACTAAGGCTATTCCTGCTTCTTAATTTGCTAGTACTCTATAATAGCGTATTGATTATCTAGAGGTTCTATAAGGTATTAATCGAGCTAATTGCAATATCTATTAGCTTATAAAGCGCAAGTTGAGGTTAATAGCGCTACTTCATTTAAAATGCTCTCCAAATATAAGATCTTAGAGCCCTCTAGAGGGGGGAAATAGACGCGCAAATAGTATTTATATTAGCTTATTTGTAGCTTGAATCCTAGAGCTGTTTAAGGTCTGATTTAGATGTTCTCAAGTGATCCTATAGACTATAAGTAGTCTAATTCTTCTTAAAGTAAGCCTACTTCATTCTAGAATAAAGAACTAAAGAAGCTCTCTAAGCAATTAATAGATTAGTCTTATTATAATACTTATTAGTAGTATTCTAAGCTAGCTAAATTGATTAATAAATACGAGGCCTAAATGCGTTGCAATTAGCTTAAGTTTTAAGCTCTTCGAATTAAGCTAGAATCTTCTTAAAAATAAGTAAAACCTCTTATAATAAACTATAAGAAGCCTTTTTAGCACCTTCTTTAAGATTAGTATTACTTTCTAATAATTTGGTAAAGAGAAAGAGAGGTTCTAATTAGTCCTTAATAAGAGATAGTATATTCTACTTCTTATTTAATAAATAGTCATTTCTTCTAATATTAATATCTTTCTTATTAGACGAGAGGCTCAGCTTATTTGCGTATACTTATAGAGCCTCTTTTAATTTAAGAGCGTATTATATTATCGAATATAAGGTATTCTAGCAAATACTACTATTAAGCACTAACTTCTAAGCTCGACCTTCTGCCTTTCTAATATTATGCATCGCCTAAAGAGCATTAAATAGCTCTTAATGCTTCCTAGATGCTCTAATATAATTAATAAGATTATAAAGCTTCCCTATTTCACTATAGTTGCGCTAAAGAGCTTAATGCTTATAAAGGCTAGCCTCTTAATATTACGCCTTAAATAAGATTATATCCTAGCTAAAGAGGTATAATTTAGTAATAAGATTAATAATATAGTCTATACAGTATAGGCATTACAATTTGGGATCGAAATGTATCTTCTTTATAAGCTTATTAAGGGTAGTATTATTATTAGAGGCATTATCGAGAATAAAATAGCTTAGATTTAATATAGTAATTTCGAATTCTTTAAGGAGAGAGTAGAGGACTACGCATTAATCTATTAAGCTTTTAGTATTAAATAGGTAATAGATAAGATAGTAGAAGAAGAGTATACTAATCCCTGTCTTTCTATGCTATAGAAGCTTAGAAAGCCTAATAAGACGCGTAATAGCCTTATATTTAGTATTAATAAAATGGATAATAATACTAAGAATACTAATCTTCTTATACTTTGAGCTCTAGCTATTAAATAAGATATTAATGCGCGATCAAGCATCTCTAATCTTATTAACTACTTCTAGTTTAAAGTAGTTAAACATCTAGTGGATCTATTCTTTTATTATATTATAAGAAGTTAACTAAGTTGCTACGTTTATATTTGCAATTTTAAGGGCGCAGTTTAAGCGTTTTAAGATCGCTTTATAATGCTTAATATTATTGCAAATAATCTATTCAAGTATTATATTTTTAAACTCTTATTATTAGAAAGGAACTAGTCGATTATAGCCTCTATTATGCGTACTAGCTAGTATAGCTTAGATGCCTGCTTGTGCTCTCTATTAGTCTCCTCCTTAATCTAATATATACTTCTTAAGTATATGCTTCTCGATATTTAATATTATATTTGAGTTAAAGTAGTAGGAATTGATCTTAGGGGCAAAAGAGGGATTATAATAACCTATAAAGTAATAGTTAGCTAGGAAATATATAATAGGATTAACCTATAAAGCTTATAGCACTAGACTGTATTATTCTTTATCTTTCTAGTATTTATAAGATAATATCTAAGGGCCTAGGCCTAATAGGTCGATTCGCGTTTGCTAGCACTTAAGGTATAGTGTTTTTTAAAGCGGTCAGCTTTTACAGGTCTATTATTATAAAGAGGCTTGCTAGGTGCATATAGCAAATAGTTTAGATCTCTATTCTTAGAAGGAGGTTAGTAGGGATTATAATAGCTATTATAGGTTAGGTTTAGCCGTTTGTAGGTTTTTTGTAATGGAGGTCGATTTGCGTCTTATAAGAGCCTATTTAGGCCTATTAAAACTAAGAATACTAATGGCAGAGTAGTAGTAGATGGCCTAGCTAATAGGGAGCCTATTTCTAATAGTATTAAGGTGCGGGAAGTTATATTATATAAAAATGATCGATAAAAAAATATTATATAAAGTGTTAAAATATATTATATTATAAGATTTATTAGATTAGGAGGCGAAAACCTTATATTTCAGGCTGTTTCAGGCTATTTCAGGCTATTTTAGGCTATATTCGCTAAAAAACCCCCCTCTAAACCTTCTAAAAACAGCTGTAAATAGACTCTATTATCGATGATTTTATTACCTTACAACTAATTAGCGACTAATTAAAAAATTAGGAACTGACTAACTTGTTTATTTTAAGGATCTAACTGACTGACTAATTCTAAAAGCCTCAGCTGATGAGGTGACTAATTAGCGACTGACTTATTGCCTAGTCTGGTCAGGTGTAGGTGTCTGCGGGGTACAGAAATAGGATCGGAGGCAACAGATAGAATTCCATGTGCGATGTGGCGAGGTGTAAGGTAGCAAAGCCGCATGGAAACCACGAGTACAAGAGGGGCTCTACTGCATACAGTACGAAGTAGCTGCCGAACTTCGTGGTTGGCTTCCAGTTTCTGTTTTGGCCGGATCGTAAGAACAACCATCGCCTCTCAACCTGCAAAGCCCAAGCTTCTTCTCAATCTATACATTCTTGACAGGCGATGTAATTCTGCGGTTGCTGCGGTTTGCATCTTTGCGTGGGGGGCTCCCTATCTGCAATGGAAACGGGTAGCTGTTCTTGCAAAGCGACGATAATACAGAATACGGAGAACGCAACGCTTCTCTAAAGATCAAATATCCTGCCAAATACCTTGTGCTTACTAGGTCTCATCGAATGCAGTATTGTAATACAGCAGCTCACTTGACCCGTACTTTACGAGGCGATTTGAACATAATCCTAACGCTGGGCCTCATCAAACTTGGGACGGGACGGGGAATAAGAAAACAGGATAAGGACCGAAGGACAGCAGAGTGCACTATCATCAATGAATTTCTCGTGTGGGCTGGACAGGACAGGACAGACATAGAGCAGATTCGCGGTACATGATTGAAACGGTGAAAGAGTGAAAGAGAGAAAGAGTGAAAAGTACCCCGGAGTAAGCTTCGACACATTCAGCGTCATTCTCGGCACCGCTGCTAGTGGAGGGGCGGACCCAAAAAGCGGCACTCATTTCCGACTTTAAATCTCTACTGTAACTTGGCTTTGGAACAATAAAACTCGCTGCCGCTTTTCTATCGACACATCAGCACCGATCATTTGCTGAACTGAGCCTACCTAGGTATACCATACCCGTAGGGTACCTGTCCTGCCCTGTCCTGCCCTTTCCTGCCCTGTATCTGCAGCTGGAGACCCTGGCCTGGACCTGGCCTGGATCATTATCACGCATATTATTTAACTCGCGCTTCATCCCCACCTACAACTACACTACACCTTCACTCCCTTGCTGTCTGGCGCCAGCACATTCGAACAGCTGGGTGCATCCTTTCCTGGAAACCGCCGTCAAGCCTGGGACAGTACTGTACTGTATCAAACGCCCAGGAACGACGACTGGGAGAATACAGGTCAGGGTAACCCAAGACCAATTGACCGCTGTGTCTGCAGTGGTGACTTGACTTGATTTGGGAGTGGCGATGAAGTCGAAACCCCCAATTGCAGGTAGTAATGGCTACCTCGCAATTCGACCTGCGATCATCGGTCTGGCCAAGGTTCTGTTCGGGGGGCTCTCCCAGGTCTCGTACGTGTCCGCCGCGCCGGTGACACAATTCTTGGGCATCACCAAGGCAAAGGAGGACCTGCCGAAAGATGCGGAGAATCCAAGCTTGTGGTTATATTTGGGCGTCGCTGCTGTGTTGGTGTTGTTAGGAGGGGCATTTGCTGGCTTGACCATCGCGTGGGTAGAACTACACCAAGCTCGGTACTACTCCTGCTAATTGATGGTTCTACAGGTTGATGGGACAAGACAGCATCTATCTACAAGTCATTGCAACCTCGGGCGAAGGAAAGGAACAGAAGCATGCAGACAAGGTTCTCACACTGTTGAAGAGGGGAAAACATTGGGTTCTGGTTACCTTACTCCTGGCCAACGTCATGGTCAACGAATCACTGCCCATTGTGCTCGATCGATCATTAGGAGGAGGGTGGCCTGCCGTCGTTGGCAGCACGGCATTGATTGGTAGGGATATCCTATATTGCATGGGGCTTCATACTGACTATGTTTAGTTATCTTTGGAGAAGTCATTCCCCAAGCAGTCTGTGTTCGATATGGCCTAGCAATTGGAGCGTTCATGCAACCATTCGTCGTCACCCTTATGTGGCTCCTCGCACCAATTGCTTGGCCCACTGCACAACTTCTCGACTGGGCCCTGGGCGAGGATCATGGAACAACCTATAAGAAGTCCGGCTTGAAGACTTTGGTCACCCTACATAAGACGTTGGGATCCAGTCCTACGGACCGACTCAACCAAGATGAAGTCACAATCATCAGCGCGGTCTTGGATCTCAAGGACAAGGCTGTGGGCGATATCATGACGCCAATGGAGGATGTTTTCACCATGTCTGCAGACACGATTCTGGACGAGCACACCATGAATATCATTCTGAGTGCTGGCTATTCTCGAATACCTATTTACGAACCAGGCAACGAGGGAAATTTTGTTGGGATGCTTCTAGTAAAAATATTGATTACGTATGATCCAGAGGACTGCAAAAAGGTCAGCGCTTTTGCTTTAGCTACTCTGCCAGAAACCCGCGCCGAGACCAGTTGTCTTGATATTGTCAACTTTTTCCAAGAAGGTAAATCACATATGGTGTTGGTTTCAGAGTACCCTGGCGAGAACTACGGTGCGATTGGAGTGGTGACATTAGAGGATGTCATTGAGGAGTTAATTGGCGAGTATGTACCGAGCAAATCTTCTTCCACTACAGAAAGCGACTAACATTGAAAAGGGAAATCATTGACGAGTCTGATGTCTTCATTGATGTCCACAAAGCCATTAGACGAGTGACACCAGCTCCGAAAGCACGCATGCAAAAGACACATGTTGTGGGCAGCACAGACGCTTCCTCTCTGCACGCACCCGAAGATCTTCTCATTGATCTCACAGACGGTCAAAGGCCTGAAATCACCACAGTCATCTCGCACGGACATAGTCGGAGCAATAGTCCCGCTCATATTGGCACCAGTCCCAAGACCACTTTCCTCAGAAGAGGCTCCAGTGGCGCAGACGGAAGAAACATTTCTGTAAGAGGCAATTTCAATGACATGCGAGAGCATCTCAAGCACCTCGGGCCATCAAATCTCGCAAGTCGCCCGAAGACGACTCGCTATAATACCGTCAAAATTAAATCCGCCACCCACCCCTTGCGGTCTGAATCCAGGACCGATTCAACGGCTCCACATGAGCATATCGTCGAAGAGCCTTACCGCGATGACCCTGCACCCTTTGGTGGAGAGGGTGAGGGTCTTCTCAAATCCGCTGGAAAGGAGGCTAGTGATGGCGTGCAAGCAATACAACAGGGCTACGGATCGTTTGACCCCGCGACTCCACCAAGCCCAAGCAAACTAGCAAAGTCTGAAGCGACAAACCAAGACGGTACAATGGATGCGAAACCATCACCCACTGACCGTTCCTCGCCATCCTCACAAATGATATCATTTTCCCGAAATGGTACTGCCCATAGCGAGAGTAGTGATACAGTTGGATCCCTCAAATCTGGCCGGAGCCTCAACAAACGAAAGAAGGCCACAACACGAAGTGGCAGCATTACGGAAAATGTCATTGAAGCAGGAGGAATACGAAAAGTAGTGCTAGAGACGACTAGTAGCTCGAGTGACAAAGAAGATGGGCAAGGGAGTAATAAGGGCAAAGAAAACATATCTCCATCAGGCCGGCCCCGATTAGGGAGCCAACTCGACGGAGCTGATGACCATGACGATGCAACAGCAGCCGAAACGAAAGGAGAGGAAGTGAAGAAGAAACGGAGACGGACGCGCCACAAAAAGAAGGGCGGGAAGAATAGCGAGGAAGGTTCGAGCGCTGGCCAATGAGCTTGAATGTGTTATATGTTGGCGTGCTGTATTTGTATTGACATTCAAAAACTGGCAATCCTTTGCTGGTACATTAAACAGGATAGGGTATGGGGTATAAGTTACGAGACGAGGTATATCTTACAGCCCCCTGAGATGGGATGGCTAGCTTTTATGGCTGTATAACATAATAAAATCGAAGTCTCCAGTTTGCCTCCTACACGTGACCGATTTGTGCGTTTGTCAGTCATCTACTGAATCCAAGCAAATGCAAAGAAGGCTTTTGTAAAGAGCGAACTACTCATATCACCAAATTTCCAAACTTCCTCCACCCACATGGGTGTTGTTTATACCAACTTTACGGAGTTATACCAACTGTACGGAGTACTTCTGAAATCCATCCACCAAAGGAAACTCTAACCGACATCCGACAACATCCCAAAAATTTCCCAAAACCTGCCCCTCACTCCATTGAGTTCCCCTCCCCTCCTCAACAACAATGCTCTGCGCCGAATGCTCCCACCCCCTCCCTACTAACCGTACCCCACACACAATCTGTGCCAAATGCAAGACGCCCCTCGCAACCTGGTGGGATGAGACCACACAGACACACCGCACGAACCGCGAGTCCATCATGGTGGAAACCTTCGACATCAATGCTAAGAATGGGGCACTTGGCAATTTCTATAGCGGTAATGGCAGATTCAAGAGGAGGAATGTGCAGAGCATAGAGGAGAAGAGTTTCAACGGTGCGCTGGTGGCTGTCAAGGGGCATTTTGAGGGGCTGAAGTTTGGGCCGAAGAGTAGTCCGGAGGTGAGGAAGATGGTGGCTGGGACGTTGGACAAGAGTTTGAATGCTGCGGATGTTAGGTCTGTTCTTGTTCCTGTTCCTTTTCCCCATTTCGTGCCATCTGCAAAAAAGAGGGAAAGAAGCTGATTGTGTGTAATGGGGAAACAGAGAACGCCTGGCGAAAAACATAGATATCTGGCAGCGCCTTCGCCAAATCTTCATCCTCGCACTACCTAAACTATCTAGACTCTCTCTGCGCGAATCCTATGACGTGCCGGAATCTGCGACACTCATCCTAAACAACTATGCGGTGCTGAAGGAGGATTTACAGTATTTGAACAATCTGTTGGTGATCAGCAGGAATATGTTGGCGATTAAGGAGACGGCGCAGGAGATTTGCGCAAGGGTGGGCTTTGACGAGGAGGTGCGCATGCTGGTTGTGCTGTGTGTTAATGTTACGAGTAAGGGATATGATGGGGAGAGTGTGGGGGAGGGGGATAGGGGGAGACTGTTGGAGATTACTGAACTTTGTTCGTCCCTTTTTGTCACAAAAGTCCTAGGAGGAGAAAAGCTAACACTATGCAGATAAGAAGCTCCTGGTTACATGTCTACAGCATACGCATAATTGGACGATGGGCAACGACCGCTTCAAGATGTCGTTCTGGTTCGAGATGTTGTTTGATGAAGGTTGGGATAATGAATTACCGGAAATAGGACCAGATGGACTTGATGTGAGAAAGGTGCATCAAGAAGTAAAGAATTGGCTACGGAGGCATAACAAGAAAAATGACGAGGCAGCGCGGCTTCTTGCGAAGTATGAGGCTGATGTTCCAACGGGTGATACCCCTGGTCCGCTCCCGGAAGAGGAAGAAGAATCAATGGAGACGGTAGAAGAGTCTACGACGCCGATTTGGACGTCACCGGAATTGGAGGATAAATACCAGCAAGACAAGCTGTATGCGAGAGTTTCGCATCAAATTGATGTTTGGTGGAAGAGAGTCCGGGATGCGAATTATGATGGGTGGGTTGTGCCTATGGAGACGGTGGAGGGGGCAAAAGAACGGGCGGATCAATGCAAGGAGAATGCCATGCAGCGGTATATTCCCAGTCGCGGAGATCAGGACCGAAATTACGACAATGACGAACAATACGAGGAGCAACAGCCGGAAGAAGCTCTTGCAGATGATGAGAATGACGCCAGGTCACTTCAGGGGGAACATGGGGACGAAGAAGAGGATGAAGATGAAGAGGAAGATGAGGATGATTCGTATGTTGAGGGCCCATTACGAGGACTCTTGACGGAAATCCCGAATATCCTAGACACGAAACAGATCGAAGCTCTACATATGACCGTCAAGGCCTGCATTGTGGATTCCATGGGCTCTGGCCTGACTCCAGCCGGAGAGAACCTCCAGAAAACTCGATGCAAGATGTTCCTAGCTCTTGACTGTGGCAAAAACCTCCTCCGAGAAATGCTAGTCTTCATCGCAGTCTGGGAACAAACGGATCAACAATTCATATTCCAAATAACCGCCCAAATCATCGAATCATTTCACCACAATGCCCTCCTTCCCTACGCCTGGAACTGCCTTCGAATTCTCAAAGACATCGTTTCGCCCGCCCAGACCGTGCTCCTCCGCCTTATCAACTACATGTTTCGTGCCCGCAAAGACAGTCCCATTTACGACGACCTAAAAGACTATAATCGTGACGCTAAACTAATCCACTTTCTCTATAACTATTTCCGCTGCCGCGTCGTCCCCGACTGCGTCGCGCTCATCCACGCCCAAGCGCAGATCCGCACTGGTAAAACCCACCCCTCGGAATTCCCCGTCGATCTCTGGGATATGGAACGTGCGAAAGACGGGCTGTCGCAATACCTAGATTTTATATCCGTGATTGCCGAAATCCCAGAGATGCGGCACTTGCTGATTGAGTGGGACTGTGTCTACGAACTCATCACCCTACTCAAGAATCTCGAAGCAGGAGTCGCGAGAAAGGGACTTGATGAAAAGCCACAGGTGAACGTACCACCGCTCCACGACACACCGCATAAATTTCCCTGGGCAGGCATCAAGATCCAGATCCTGATAATCCTCACCTCGCTCCTGGCACCCACTAACGTCCGGCGCACCGGCCCGGGTAATCCAATTGTTCAAAAGCAATTACTAGATCACACCGGTATCATGCCATTGCTGAATTGCTGCGTTTATGATGGATATAACGAGTACCTGAAAGAACGTGCGACCCTCGCTATTAAGTTCGTCATGGAAGGCTGCGAAGAAGCGCAGAAATTCGTACGAGAATTAGTTCCCATGAAACAAGCTCAAGCAAGAGCACAACAGGAACGCGCGCAGATGGGTGCGCAAGGGGCTTTGAGTGCTGAAGCGGAACTGGCGAGACGGCTGGAGAGTGTTAGGATGGCTGGGCTTGGAGGGGGGCTTGGAGGTGTCGGTGGAGGGAGTGTGGTTGAAGGGGCGAAAAGTGCGTTGAGGGAGAAGGGACATGTGGTTGAAGGGGATGAGGAAGGGAGAGTTCTAGCTGATGAGATGAGGGAGGGAGAGGTGAAGAGTGAAAAGGCTCGAGGGAAGGAGAGGGAAAAGTAAGGGATTGAACCAAATGGGAAAAATAGGATGCTTGCATTGCATTGCGACAGGTGTTTTTGGATTGGCAGGGACTTGTTGAAATGAGATACCCAGGGCTTTTAAATAGAGAGATGAGTTGATTGTAATACAATATTCTACCGTTCCCTGAAGGTAGGTAGTCTCGAAGGCCCGGCTTCTTTTGGTCATTTGCTAGCCCAGTGGCATTTGTAGCTTTTGTTTTAGCGCCTTCTTTAAAACCCAACTTGAAAGTCCCTAATTTTGCTGGGCCTTCTTCTCTGAAATTGCGGGGTCATGAGGCTTAAAATTCTGATATCATCAAGGAGGTGTTATCAGCGGATAGAATGCGACTACATACTGCATATTTGCAACCAATGAGTAGCAATGGTGTGTAGTATTAGCAGAGTTTTGTACCACCACGCCAACCGCATCCTTGGACGAATAGGACGGCTACTCACATACACGCATGCATATAAGGCTTACATTAGTTGGCCTGGACCAGTTCTTCAGAATCCAAAAACAACGTCGTTCCCATAAGATAACGCTTAACTGTCCCAGGCTACTCCCAATATACAATAATATTATCCATATATTTTAAACCATCCTACATACCGCTTGGCGTAAGATCATCATGTCATCTCAGATTGAAGAGCTGCATCCTCTGGTGCTGGGAAAGGTAATGCTTCTATGCATGCGCTGAGGATTGGGCACCAGTTGAAGGCTAATGTGATGCAGGGCTGTAGCATGCGGCTGTTTATCGATCATGTATGTTCCTTCTAGGTAGCAGTGATGGAAGCCAAATCCCGAATACGTGATAGATATCAAGCTGATGTACCGTAGAGTAAGCCAGAGGACTTGCCAGAGCATAACTGGTAAGCTTATCCTCATCCAAGAAGGTTGCTTTCCTTCATGGGAGCTGGTTCTGGGCCAATATTTTGGCTCCAAAGATGACCCTTAGGCTTCATTGGCTCTCTAAATAGTTGACGTTTAGTCTGCTAATTCGTTGAGTAGGGTTGAGACGACGTATGATGGCAAAGAAGGCTCCGATGTCCTTGCTGTACCGAATCATTGGCACCGAGTATGCAGCGTATTCTCTTTAGTGTTAATCACAGAAAACAAATTTAATAACTTGCTACTTTACTCAGGATCATGATGAAATCATGGAAGTCTTGGAAGGAAAAATAGTTTTCTACCTCGATGGTGAAGAACACCTCACATCAGCTGGCGACCCATCAATTATAATCCCACGTGGACATATCCATGGCTTTACTGCCAGTAATATTATATCCCAATTACCTTCTCTTCTTCTCGTCTTCTATTCTAAACAAATAACTATTACAAATATTAACAAGCTCTTATCATTCAGTCAAAGGCACCTATGTTCGCTTCACGGAACGCACCGTCCCTACCGGCACCTTCAAAGCGCTTTTCTTCCAAGACCTATTCCAGAGACCCGAAATACCGAGTTTCCTCATGGTGATGCGCGTTTCCTATGATTGGGATGTGTTCCCTTCTCTCCCGGGGGGTTTCAAGTGGTTGGATTATTCGGTACGTGATGTCTGGTTTATGACTTTGGAGTTCTTGACTAACGGGAATGGTAGTTCATTACTGCTGTGGGGTTTATTGCCAAGGCTTTTGTGCCAGGGAAACTCGCGACTGTGAGGCGACTGGGGGAGTGATTTGATTGTGGGTGCTGCGGTTGGGATAGCAGCTGGTTTATTTGTTCCTTGGTTTTAGGTTCAGATTAAGATGGGATTATCTACTGATGAGACTGGTACACGCAATACCTCGGGCATTCTATTAACTCCAGGATCTGAAGATTCAGCCGGTCCTCTCGTCGCTTCAACGTTTCTATTCGATTTTAGGATAGCAGCACTTTCGTAGCCTTCTGAATCTGATCGCGACTCTGCAGCTGTTTCCCATTTCGCCAACCGCGCCTCGTACTTGTCCACAAGCCCCTGGGCATTCTGCAAATCATTGGCTGTCTTCCATTCATCCCACTGCGGTCCCAATTCTTCCATCTAGCTTGGTATATAAACTTCCCAGACTTAGTGGGTCTCCTTGTTACTAATCGCTCGATCTCCCATTCCTCCTCCTCGTCTGATACTGCGGGGTCTGTTTCTTCTTCAGATTCAAACCATACCCTCTCATATGCTTCCATATCCGATTTGAGGTTCGCGTCAACTCTGACTTTCTTGGCCTTCTTTCTCGAACGCTTGTACTTTGTTGATTGGCATTTTGCACGTCCGGGACTTTTGGCTATTAATGAATTAGCATGGGGGTCTTTTTTAGGAACGGAGTATTAACAAGTTACCCTTTAGAGCCGTCTGAGAACTCAAGCTACTGGCAGTGGATATCAGGGTATCTAGAGCGGCTTAAAAGTCTTCTCGAGCTGACGGTTGTGTACTCAAAGAAGCAAGCTGTTCCAATGAGGAAGTGAAGATTTCTGGGTCTCATTCAGCGCTAGAATCAATATCTGATATATCATCATCCCATCCATCTCGTTGCTTTCTTTTACAACCCTTGATAACCCGCCGTTGCCCAAAAATTCCACGTCCCTCGATGTAGTCTATATATTTTTTTAAGACGTCATATTCCGTATTTGCATCGGACACTGCTTCCAGTACTCTCTCTACAAGTTTCTGTCTGGGCGCTTGAACTCCCAGTGGCAGGGTTCTTGGTCTCAAATAATTGCATATAATATTCCGGGAAACCCTTCCTCTTAAACTTGAAAGCTTTCTCTCGAATCTCTCCCAAATTTTTGCCAAGATCCGCATGCATGAAATGCTTTTCTCAAAAGGCTTGGACCAACTCCTGACCCACAAGCCATCTTGGGAGTCGTGAGCCGCATTCTGATCTCGGGTTCATGAACGATGAATAGACGCATCATCCACTCGTTGTGGTGCTGAAGGTCTTCAAAAAGTCGAGTTCCGACAGGACTGTAGAATGCTTCATTTAGCATGCGTAGTTTGGGTTGCATCATGATCTTGTAGGATATAAAACATTGACGAATCGCAGGATTTCTGATCCTTCGGGAAGGGAAGGCGATAAAGCGGGATCTGGAGGCGGTGATCGTAGAGGGTGACCTATGGGCACAGTGTAGGGTCCGATTCCAGTTGAACAGTGATGAAAGCGAGCTGGGAATAAGATGATGTCTAAGAGGTTTACAGGAAGTGTCATCTACACATCGAAATGGTTTAGTTATTACTGTCCTCTCTGTAGCGAGACATAAATAATCAAATGATAGGAGGGATGATGAAAGGTGATTAGAATTTTGTTTCAATTGATGAAATAATTACTCACATTCAGAGACGTGATGTTGAATCTTCCCCCAAAGTAATCATCTGAAAGAGAAGACAGTGCGATGAGTGTAGTAAGCATGGTTGGATCATTATTAACATCTTGATGAATGCCTCCTCGTACTCCGAGACTATTAGTAAGCTTGGTGTCTTGCTTGGTATAATTAAGCTGCATATTCATGTACTCGTGATTTCTCCGCGAACCTATTGTTAACGAACCATTTCCATGCCACCGATCCCGATGACGCTGATCATCGACCCCAGGAATCACCAGTCTTGTAATTTCCGAGCAATATCGGTAAGCTCGACGATGAACGGAGTTGTATCGATTTCGTTACTCTTAGAAACTGGGCCTACGCTTAAGGTATCGTATCCTTCGTGGCGTCGGAAGGTTGGACCTGGGTGGAAGCGCGCACCACTTTGGTCTCGGTTTTGGTTCCCTTGGGCCTTATACAATCCTGATACAAAGCGACTATTCAATCCTTGCTCGCAGATCCGGACGAGACGATCTAGAAACCTATGATCTTTGATCCATTGCGCTGAGACGCGAATGACGCCAGGAATTCTCCCCAAGGGCACTTTTATCCAATAAATTTGTCTGCTATGTTTTCGATGTAACCGCTATTTTTGATTTCTTCCTTAGTAAGTAGCCTCTGCTCATGGAGGCATTTCGGAAGGTCGAAGTCAAGCTCTTTTCGTACGTTTTTTGGTATCGACTCGTTGAGAACAAACGTGCACTCGCCATCTTTCCAAACGGGTTCGAACGGCCTTCGTCTGCTAATTCCATGACTTGTTTCTGTGCTATCATCAAGGGGCGGATGATCTATATTTGCTATGACTTGAAGTAATACAACTTATACCGTTAAAAACTCGTTCAAACGAGAGAATGTCTCTGCTGAAATCATTATGCTCAGTAAAGTCCGATAATGCAGTCGAAAAATCCCGAATTGCCGAGCACAAAGAAACTATATGCTGAACACAAGTAATACTTATTCTTTGTTACGTTCTGAAATTAAGGGACCTCAAAGGGACCTCAAAAGACAAAAGAAACTATATAGCATTTATGCAACTGGAAAGCATCAAGGTTGACGGCTGGCTGGTGGTTGAAGTGCTCATGCTCGCTAAGCCCCCGAAAGCCCCTGAAGTTTACCTTAGAGATCAACCGCCACCCCTGTCCCCTAGCTGCTTAAACAAGGACATGGGGCGGGCTTCACCGCCCGGATATTAACGGTTCGGGCGCCAGCGTTCGCTAAAAGCCTCGCCCATGCATCCTAACAGCTTACCGATACACCCCACCCTTGGATGATTACGTGGGGTATGATGATGAGATGCTAAAACTCTTTCTCTTCTTTCATTCCCATCACCCAATATCATCAACAAGCCTCAATATGGCTATAATAGAGCACCCGGCCTCAAAGGCCAACGAAATTACCCCTCTACTATCGAGGGGGCCAATGATAGAAGCTCCAAAACATGGCAAATCTGTGCTGTACAGAGCCTTGCTTTGCGGCTTCCTAGTATCATTATCTTTTGGAGTTACCCAAGTTCCGTATGCATCTCTCTTTTTCTTTCTATCAAACCGCGTTCTTCTTTTATGCTACTATGGCTGCTTATACTTAATTTACATAGACTTATTTATGTTTGCCGCTTGATGACTTGTGAGGTATATTATCAAACGCACCCGGAGCCAGGGCCTGGTTCCAACAGATGCTCGGTTCGTGAAATTGAAGCGGGAACCTCTCGCACTGTCGCATTGCTGAGCGCCTCGACGACAATTTGTGGAGTCATAAATCTGCTCATTACGGGATGGACGATGAAGAAATTTGGCATTAAGACCGGATTATTACTTTCTGTATTCTGGCCTGCAGCACGCCTTGCCGTGCAAAATATTGGAGTGATGGTTGGAGGTGGTAACGGTATCATCATAATTCAAGTCTCACAGATCATCACCATACTTGGAGGCCCGTCCGGGTACATTCTCGCGTTGAACTCTTATGTCACCGAAATCTTAGAGCCCGATGAAAGAACGGGGGCGCTTGGTAAATTGCAAGGCTGTTGCTTTCTAGGAATGTCAAGCGCGTATCTTATTGGTGGAACTCTTAGTGATGCCTTTGGTATTATTGCACCTTTTAGGGTGACGCTGGTTTTGTTCCTAGGTTCATGTGTATATGTGCTATTAGCGTTACCCCGAATCCCACCGACGAAAGCAGTTGCTTCCCAGGCTTCTACCGGCTTTGCCAAATTCTTTGGCCCACTCAAGATTTTTACTCCTCAGCGATGGGTCCTTTTGGGAGGTCGAATAGAGACACAATATGGAATGATTCTCCTAGCCATTGGCGTGTTCATGGGTGTGCTGGCTACAGGTTACATACCTACGCTACTTCAGATGTACGCAACTGACGTTTACGACTTTGGGACATCTGAGAACGGCTACTTGATATCTTTGAACTCATTTATCCGCGGCTTGTTTCTAACCCTAGCCTTTCCCAAAATCATTAGCGCTGGGCGAAAGTGGTTCGCAGGATCAACACCTTCCAAGCCTACCGATACGGCTATACCGAAAGACACCGCAATCCCAGATATACCCCATCAACAAAATGATTTAGCAGCCCTTGAGGCTATGAATGATGAAGAGGAGCCAGTAGAGCCCCCAGAACTGGTTGGCGAGAGAGAAACATTTGCATTCGACCTCGTATACACCAGATATAGCTTGCTCGCCGATGGAATCTTTACCGGAGCAGCTGCATTCGTCAGCCAAGGATGGCAGATGTATCTTGTTGCCGTTTTAATTCCTCTCGCAGCTGGGACAGGATCCTCGGCCAAAGGTACAATTCTGCAGATGTGTTCAGCTACTGAACGCGCTGATGCTTTGAGCGCCATTACGCTTATTGAAATGATTGCTAGACTTACAACGAGTAGGTTCATGTTAGGCGATGTAATGATCTTGAGATACATACTAAGCTAATATCTCCACAGCGAGTATATTTGGTTTAGTCTTTGCTGCATTTGCGGAGATCGGGAAGACTTATCTTGTGTTTATATGCAATGCCGTAAGTGATGGTTTATCATTGTTCACAAGCTTTTTACTAACTTTGTCAGGCTGTTGCACTTGTTGGTTTTTGTGTATTACTATTTTCGAGATTCCCACCAGATGGAAGCAGAAGATTTGAAGAAAGGGAAGATGCCGAGGATGCTGTAACAGCTTAATATTAGTTACAATATTCTTATGACACAGATCGAATTCCTCGCCTAAAAGTGCAAGCTATTTACTAGGTAATTTCCTTTGAAAGGTATTATATATTATCAAAAACTTAGCAGGTTGGAAATAACAAATAGACGTAAATTAAAGGAGTTGAAACAGCACTGATTTAAGGCGATTATTTGAGTTTGTAAGTCTATCTTTTTAGTTTCTTAGCTAAGGAGTATCGTCTCAAATTATTTATTACTATTTCCGTAGCCTTGTTATCTGTCGGGACTATGGTAGAACAGCAGTCATGTGACGATCACATGACCGTCCGTAGCATTAGTCAGCAGCAAAGGTATACCCTTTGCTACACAAAACACTACTACTTAGAATGCTACGCAATATTAACTAGAACACAAGAATATATTATACTAGCTAGTACAAAGTGATCTATATCTATAACCTATAATACTAACACTAATTAGTAGTTAATCTTATAGGAGATAACTATAGAGCAGAAAGGTTTTATTTAGAAGAGATATTTATAAGGTGCTGGATTTAATAAGCAGAATAATATACCTTATTTATATACTAAAGAATAGTAATAATAGGCTTAGATAACCTCCTAGCTTTAATAGATAGAATAATAGAGATTAGTCTAGGTATTATTATTAAGTTATTTAAGGGTTCTTAGCTTTGATAGGCAGAATAATAGAACCGCATCTATTATATAAAATAATATATTTTATAAGCTCTTAGCTTTAATAGATAGAATAATAGAGCAGCTCTCCTTAGCTTTAATAAATAGAATAATAGGAGGTTTTATTAAGAAATACTATTAAAGCTATTACAATCAAGATAGCTTTACTCTTAAAACCGACACTTCTAAATTTATAACTTTAAGGTCTAAAAACACCTCAATGCTAGTAGAAATAGTAAAACTTAATAATAATGCAAATATTATAATAGGTAATACTAGTAAAGGAGCTGCCCTAGTATCTATAAGCTAAGATTGATTATAAGAATCGACTCGAGCGCTCTAAATTCTAAAAACAATCCGAAAACCTTAAAAGCAATTAGTCACTTTAGTAATACCTAGACAATATAAAAATAAGATTAATAAGAAGACTTAGAGATAGCTCCTAGATGTGTTAAATATTAATAATATTAACTTTAAGATTATTAATAAATACCTTATCTTTTATGCTCTTAAATACTAAAAGATGTAATAGAGAAATAAAGAACTTTAGAAGAATTTTCAAGAGCATTTTAAGGGCTGGGATAAGAGCATTTTCCTAGAATACTATAAGAAAAATATTAAATCACTATATAAGGTCTTATAGAACTATAGCGTATTTGTTTCTATTTTTAAGACAAGGCTTATAGTAGTATTAGAAAAGATATTAAAAGAAAAAGAGTAGCATTAATAGATAAACAAGGAATTAGCCTATTAATATAAGATATTAAAGGTTTTATACTCTTAATTAAACTCTAATAACTCTAGAGAAGATGCCTCTATATCCTCTATAGCATTAATTTGTAACGCATTAGCGCACTCTTAAGCAATAAAACCTCTCCTATAAGACCCCTCTATAAATAACAATCGAGGACGCTCCTGTATTAAAGCAACTAATACTAAGAAAGGCGATTCTAATAAACCTAATAAGTCTAATAAGCCTAATAAACCTAACTAAAATATTAAGCTAATAGAAGCCTAATTATATTAGATTTCGAATATAGCAATTGTAAATATAGGCTATAAGAGGGACGCTAAGCTTTATAAGTCCTTTATAAAGAAGAAATAATATTAGATACAAGATTATTATAATCTTTAATAAGAGCTAAATAGATATTATAAGGAAAAGCATAAAGAGGAAAGAGATTTTATAGCTTATCACTAGAATTATATAGAGATATATTTGAACAAGAAACGCTAATAGGAATATAGTAATAATAATAATAAAATACAGTTATTAAGACTAGCCTCTTTAGCACCTTAAGTATATAAAAATTATAAGGAGAAGCAATAGCATTATAATTAGAATCGCGACTATTAATAATCTAATAATTAATATATACTTCTAAAGAGGTAAAATGCTTCTTTTTGATTAATAATCGCATTAGAATATAGTAAGAAGGAGCCTAGAGGAAGTCTAGTGCTAATTGTATAGAATAAGATAAACATTATAAAACCTCTATAGGATTTAATTAAACTATATTATAATAAGTAGCAAAAGTATAGCAGTGGTTCTTATAATATAATCGATAGAAAACTATAAATTTTCTATAAGAACTACACTAATATAAGCTTTCTCTCCTATCTATATTATTGAGTATTTCTAATAATACTAAAAGGCGATATCTTGAAATATTATTATAAGAACCTTACTAATAAGCATCTTAGCTTCCCTTTTATAGTAATAAGACTAAAGGCTCACTTTGAGATAAAGGAAAACTATTAGAACTATATAGTATAATAGTATAATACTACTCTTAAAACTATTCTTAATAAGAAAGATAATAAAAGAAAGATAATATTAGAATGCTTCTAAATCCTCTTTATCCGATTAGCTAATATCTAAACTAGCCTTATAAAGAACTACTAGTAAGAGTATAGTCTTTATAAGCAAATTATTCTTATATATAGCAGTATAGAAGAATATAATTAATGCCTATTTAGCTCCTTTAAATCAATTAAAGGGGTTTGTGCGCAATTGTAAATAGTAGTAGTAATAATAACTTGTTTAAAGAAGTTATTAGCGCAAATATAAAAGTAAAAGCAATACTAATTTGTTACTAAGAGCGAGCCTATTAAGACTATTAACTAGCATTATATCGATCGAAGCTATAGTAGAGAAGAAGGCAATTAAGGCCTTCTAAAGCCTTATAGTAATGCTTGCCTATATTAAGAGAATAATAATTACTTATAATAGATGCTATCTAAATCTAAGAAATGCTATATATACAGAAAAGAGGAATACTAGTCAATAAAGTATATAAAGAAAGAGAGAACTATTACC
>QGMG01000444.1:0-28903 GCA_007825325.1 Lachnellula cervina | reverse complement strand
TACTTTAAGATCTTATTAATATAAATAACTTATAATATAAAAGAAGTAAAAAAAGAAGCAAAGAAGAATTTAGCTTTAAGCTATTTATAACTTAATAATTTCACTAGTATTAAAGTAAATATTATATAAAAACAATTAGATATAATTTATTTATAAGATTAAACAATTAATTATTCTTAATAACTAGCTAGTAAGAGCTTAGAGCTTACTTAGTATTTCTAGAAAATATTAGTCTTAAAAGATATTTAGTGAAAACTAAGAATTTTTAAAGAAACTTTATAAAAACTTTAATATTAGAGACTATAAAGTATATTTAAAAGCAGACTAGAAATATTTAAATATATTTAAAGAAAAGAAAATAAAAAAGTAGACTTAATATTAATTTATTAACTCTAATACCTTAGAGATTAAGTTTCTATTATAGTTAGTTATATTAAGCTATAGTTTTAATAGAAATACTTTTTATATTACTTGAAAGTTTTTTAAGCTCTATCTCTAATCTAAACTATATAATATACTAAATAGTATATATTTTTTATATTTGTATCTTATATTTTTTTTAAGAAAGCTATTCTTTTACTTATAGCTTTATCTATTCTAGCTTAATAATCTCTAAACTACTTAACTTCTTACTCTTTATCTTTGCTTCTACTTCCGCTTCTATCTTAGTAGTCTAGAGACTAACCTACTAGTTTAAATCTATAATAGACTCGTAGAAAAGCAGTAGCTTAATAGTAGAACTAGCTTTAGGCAGCGCCTCTAGCTTCGTCTTATTTAATATAGTAGCTATTATCTTAGTCTTAGATCTAATGCATTAAAGCTAGATATTAAATAATACTATCTTAATAGTCTTATCTAGTAACACCTTCTACGCTACTATAGAGAGAATAGACTTAGCTCTAGATAGACTCTTAATAATAGCCGGCAGCGGATTAAGGAGATAGAATACGTGTATCCCTTTCCCCGCCTTGAAAGATAGTTTAATGAGCGTCTCGGCTAGCATCTCCTAAGCAAAACTACCCTACTCCCAATAAACCTATTCAAACCCACAATGCACCTCACCATCCTGATCTCCTTGGCTTTGGGCCTTCTGGCCTGCATAAATGCTGAGCCAGTCTCAGCCGCGAGTAAGTTCTTAGCCCAGCTACTAGCGATTGATTCAGTCTGACATGTATCTAGATATAAGAGGCTGCACAGGAAGCAAGAGAGAAGCCTCAGGTAAGCTCATTGAAACAAGATTTCATGCCCCGAAGGAATTATACTCGGACTTTTAATATGCAGGGGATGCTATCGATCTTTCGCCTATTTCCCCAGAGTGCAGCTGGTAGACACGACTAGTGTAAAGCTTAGGTGCAGGAGGAGCGGATTGTGGCAGAAGTTTCTTGTCGTTGATGGATTGTCTATTTTGGAGACAGTTGAAAGGAATGCTGTTTAAAGTTCATCTGTGTTATTGCCACCCTGGTGATGTGCATGTACGCCTGTCCGGGTTGCTCTCTCTCCAATCAGTATCTTATTTCAGACATAACAAGCTTTTCGCTCTTATTCCTGAGCCTTCCCCTTCCACATGTGTGTCATATTTACTTGTTGAACTCTTCAGAAATTGGTGCGAGATTGATTGCATCGCCTAACACTCCATGTAAATATAGTCCACTGCCTCACGAATGCAAAGCTGATCCCGGTCGCGGTCGCTAGGTACTACTACCAATTCTATATACCCCGCCCTACCCTTCAACTGCTCGCTTCAGCTCTAATTGCTAAATCCTCCCTCCTGCTCCTGCTTTCAGAGTCAAAGTACGGTGCTTCACCTACACTTACAGTTCTGACCCCATATCTCTCCCCATACCCGGCAATGTCGTTGGTCGCAGTATGGAAAGTAGAGCGATTGTCCCAAATAGCAATGTCGTTAACATTCTGCCACTTAAATCTCACTTGGAGATCGTGGTTGTCTACTAGAAGCCTAACAAACCACTTTAGTAGTGCCTTGCTCTCTAACTCGGTAATGTCATTGATGTGTGAAACATGGCTGCCAATTGGGTAAACAGACTTCCAGCCAGTCACGGGATTGGTGCGTACGACAGGATGGACTGCGGTGAGCTCTCTGCCAACATTCTCGGGTGCTCCACGAGGCTTTTCGTAGATCTCGAAACCTCCTTTCTCGGCTGCTTTAATAAATCCGGGCTGCGAAAACGTGCCGGTCAAACCTTCCAGGAACCTTTGGTAAGGGGTGGAAAGACGATCATATATCTCGTATCCAGAAGCCCAGAGTGTATCGCCACCTGTCTTTGGTAGGACTTCTAGTCGTAGAGAAGAGTAGTCAGCCGGCTTGGGCTCGAAAGCAATGTCGGAGTGCCAAACGCCAGAGTTCTGGTTTTTGTGCGCGCTATTGAATTTTGAGTTGTCGAGGTATAGCTTTTTGGCCAACACCGAATCAATGGTGCTGATTTCTGGATCAGAGACCCGATAGTCCTCACGCTCAGAGTTTAAGATTGGATGGATGTGCAGGCCAGAAGATTTCGGCTTCCCTGACAAAAGACCCAGCTGCTGAACCAGCCTTTTCTGGAGGTCAGCTGTTAAGTTGTCCTGGGCACGAAAGAAAACAACCCCACGCTGGGAGACTAACAAATGTTAGTTTAATATGATATATGTAAACACTTCAACTTACTAGTAAGCGCAAGCTCCCGAAGCAACTCATCCGAGTTGGGCGCTTGAAGCCACGAAACCAGATTTGCGTGGGGAAATTCTCGCCCGATGATTGGGGTCGTTTCAAAGCTTTCAAATTGATCTAACACTCCGGTGCGTTTCACCCATGGCTTTTTGGACTGGAGTTTCCCCTCGGGGACTGTGGTGGGAGTGATGCTTTCGGTAGCTGAGGGTGCCATTTCTCTTTGTTTTTTGGGGGAGTTTTACTTTGTGGGGTGGGAACGATGGCTTGGGGGTGAAGAATATTTGTGATCGTCTTGAGGGTAAGCGAACTCGAAATCATGACGGTCTAATAAAAGAAGGAGAGGATGCCAAGTTCTATAAGAAACCTTACTAAAGGCGTGTAGATGATGGGGCAAAGCAGAGTGACAGGTGGAAGTGGGGTGCAGAATGGTAACATTTGAGCCCATTCTGACGAGCTGCTGTATAATCAATAAGAGTTCATTAAGTCGTTCTCTCCGTCTTCAAGGAGAAATACAGAGTTCAGCAGCCTCTACTATAGGGTACAGGTCATGCTATCACCAGGCCCAGACCATTTTGTGCATGTGCTGATATCAACCCCACATGGCGCAATCTGTTGAGCATGTGCCAGTTCTCGGGTATTACATCACGTGCTAAAGGAGTAAGCAACACTTGTCTCGGCTATTAAAGGGGTTGATTGTGACAAAAGCCAAGAACTAGCGTAGCTCAGTGTTCCACGCGACCCTGAATGCCTCTTCGATGTACTTTGAAGGCGCGGGCATAGCTAGCCTTCTGCCATCCAGCCATCGCTTTCTGACTATACTTTGTCTATTTCAGAAGTGTTCTCTGCTTTCAGATTGTGAGAGGTCTTCGAGTGCGCTGCTTGGGCAATCTCGGGGTGTTCCTCTTTCAACCGAGCAAAATGATCTTCCGCATCCCAAACCCACGGAGTCTTTGCGGCGAACAACAAGTCCATCTCTTCGAGCGTACGTTGATTCGATTCGGGGTAGAGCGCCCAGACCATAGGTATTGTGATGACATTGGAAATTGCGAAAATGTATAGAGTTTTCTCACCAATGCTATCAAACATCACTGGGCATAGGAGTGTCTGTTCAAGATTAGCAAGAGATAACGAGCGAATGGGGTAAAAAGAATATACCAGCCACCCATTTCCAATACTCCACCCTACAACACCCCACGCATTACCCTTCGCTCGAACCTCCAGAGGAAAGATCTCCGCCGGATACAACCAAGGCACAGTCAACCACGTCGCTCCGAAAACAGAGGTAAAAATAAATATCATCGACGCTGCTGCTGCTCCGTATTGGGATGCTTTGGCGCTTTCACCTGCTGCTGTAGCGTTGATTCCAAGACGAGACATGCCTCCCGCAAGGAACATGGCAATTCCTTGCGCGACCGATCCCCAATAAAGCGTCCAGCGGCGGCCAATGCGGTCAAGTGTGAAGACGCAGATTAGCGTGGCGAACATGTAGAAGATGTTATTAAGACCTGATATCCATTGGCTCTTCTGGGTGCCAAATCCTGCGATACGAAAGATTGTGGGGGCGTCTGAACTCGTAAGACATTATTCATGCAGAAGGGAGCGGAACTCACAAATGGTGACTCCAGCGATGCCAACCCACTCTTGCATAATCTGTAGCCAGACCACAAGCTGCACTCTTCTCCCGGTATGCAAATTACCAGATCCTCGTCCAGTCAGCATTGAGAAGTATGATGTTCTATTCCCGGCTTCCTTTTCCAACCGTGACACATTTCGGATGTCCTGAAACTCTGCGTCTGCTTGAATCTTTTCTTCGCCTTCGTCACCTCTTAGTCGTGCAAGAATGAAGCGTGCTTCTTCTTCCCGCCCGACTTTCACGAGCCATCTGGGTGATTCGGGGAACCACCACACAGCTGTAAACAGAACAAGAAGGGGAATGATCTGGAACGCGATTGGGAATCTCCATCTAATCTGAGATGCTCCATCATCGATAAATGAAAGGCCACTGGTAATGTAAGTTTTCAGTTATTATAAACGAAGGAAGTCATGCGTACAATTCCAACCAGTATGCAACTACGACACCGAATATGTTCAGCGTGAATTCAATAGCAATGAATTGGCCTCGACCGGTATGTGGGACGGACTCGGTTGCCCAGACTGGGACAATGGCATTCAAGATTCCAGTTCCGAAGCCGTTAATCAATCGCGCTGCATCATTCAAATCAGCTTTTAGTAATAAGGAATATCAGTATTCAAGCCCACCAAATATCATCCAGATATGGTTCTGGGCCGAACATTGCAGCGAAGCGCCCAATACACCCCATGCCGCACCAAGGGCAATAGTCTTAATCCTCCCTACCTTTTCCCCCACCCAACCCCCTGCGAGACCTCCAACCAGTGTTCCCAGATAATACACGCTGACGATCCCGCCTTGCAGCAGCGAGTTCGTGATGACTGGTGTGTTCTTGGACCCATCAATCGTCTCAACGTGGCCAAATTTCATGGTCTCAATATAATCTTTAGCATTATTAACTCCGCCCATCATGCCCTGGTCGTAGCCAAACTGGAAAAGTTAGCTCTACTTGTTCGTTGGGAAAGTTATAGGAGCGCAGAAACGTCTTAAGAGCCGCGAGAGATGCCCAAAACATGCCGAGATTAGAAACAAAATAGGTCATAGTTCTTACAAAAAATATGGAAAGACCTGCAATACAATTAATTGCTATGAGGAGCTTCCTTTTCTGGAATGTATGGGCGACATTCCATGAATTGATTTGGTGGCCCATATTGAAATGGAACTTGAATATAACAGCACTACCAAAGGGAGGTCTCGAAGGACCACTTGATATGTCTGTATTATACGAAGAGACTAAACCAAGGAGGGAAGCTATGGAAGGAGGGCTTCTCCCTCCTTATATACCGGAAGACTCTGCCGAGCTAGTACGCAGTAGGCTAGATACCTGCCAGGATGTGAGGGGTAAGGCAGGTGTGAATAGCTTCATGTCAGTGAATGAGAAGCCATGAAGGAGTGACACGTGACTGAGTGAATGGAGCGCTGTCACGGTGAAAAGTAACGAGTTGACACCAACCACAGACTAAGGAAGTTTACAACATCTCAGGGTTGAAGAAGGACAGTTCTAACCAAAACCTATAACATCAGTTTTCTACGAAGTAAAGTCGTACGTACGGCAGTGTGACCTCGTGACACGGCGTTGATAAAAGTCTACACCGCTGAAATTTACCCCACGTAGTGAAACCCCATCCCATCTTCCACTTTTGCAGAACCCCAGTCCTCGAAACCTGGAGACTCCGATTCGACATGTGCTCGATCGGATTAGCTAGGGGCGAGTTTTAGCCGAACATGACCGAAAGTGGGAGGATACCGGTAGTTTGACATAAACACCAAATGGTTGTATGCGCACGAATCAGAAACGTCGTTACCAAGGAGCATGTTGTATTCTTACTACCTAGGTATAGCTGGCTTTTCCGATGTCTTCTTGTGCGACACGTCTCCTCCTCAACAGGAACGTAGTACGGAGGTAACTGATTCATCCTCGTATTCGTTATCCATGGCCTTTTTGCTCTGGCTAACCAGGCCACGAGGGGAATGCAGTGAGGATCAAGGTTGACCAATTGGGATCTGAGGGCCATGTCCGGTGAGAGTCTATGAAATAGGCGACCCTTAATGAATGTCGTGGAAGTTTGTAAAATGTCCCATAGCTCTGCAACACTGGCTGTAATAATTTGCTAACATTAGACGAATTACTTCTCGTGCAATACTTATAACTTTCGGAGATCCCTAAGTTGCTAGGGAACCTTGTTGTAAAAATCTATTATCGTCATGCAATATTAAGCTATCAAATCAGAGCAAGACAAAAATACATCTAGACACGCCGGCTAGTGAAGTAGTAATACAGACGAAAGAGGCCATAGATCATTCAATTCTTTTCTTGCCTTCCTCGGCATTCGTGTATCGCGCCGTACTGAGACCCCTCTCATGCCTGGCAACCAAGGTCCCGATAACCTTGTCTTTCCTCACGTTACTAATCGCTTCGTTGTAACCTTCCGTTGCCCAGGGTCGGGGGTTAAGTTTGGGCCAATTGACCTGAATAAATTGTCAGTGATTGGTGAAGGGAATAGAGACAAGAGGACTTACGTATAACATTCCGTTGCTGTAAATGAAGTTCAAAGACCAGCAGCCGACCGCAAACCAAAATATGATAAAGATCCGGAGCGGCAGAACGGCTGCATCTGGAAGACGGCGCGTAAATGCACCTACAAAGACGAAGAATAAACTGAAGGCCAAGATGTAAGGAATGCTTTGGATGAGCAATGGCCGCCGGTCGGCAAAGACCATGTGTGATGTTGTTTCGGGAAGATGAGACCCCAAGAATAGATCGAAAGCATCCTGCTTGGGCCCATCCAGAAAGTTATTTCTCACATATCTCGTAATGGAGTTCTGAAGATCTTGCAATGCGCCTGCTTTGGTACGTTGGCCGGTGCGAGTAAAATCAGTCTTCAAGGCTCCAGTACCAGAATAAGACTTCGAGACTACGTCAGCGTTGTCGGCCCAGACTTTGCGGAATAAGAATTCAAAGGAGGCGTCTGATGTGAAGGTATCGCCACGCGCAAGAACACCGACATCTGTTAGTTGACGGTTTAAAGATGATCTGGCCAGCATGCTTTGCACGACGTTGGTACGATCAAGACAGTCCATGCAGTTGGTGCGGACGACGCTCGTCTGATGATTCCGGACTTCAAGTCTACCTTCTAGGTCTGCCGGCATATCTACGCCGCGGAAGTACTGCTGCTTCTCGAGAGCATCGTGAAGTTTGTCCAGAAGGAGCTGAGCCCGGTGCCATTTGAGCCCTTTTGTCTCGTTGTGGAAGTCAAAGTAGACGTAATGTAAGCGGTCGAATTCTTGTTGGCGTCCGCTTGGCTCCACAACACGGAATTTTTCATCGGAGATCTGGTCTTGCTGGGCACTCTCAGCTGGCGCAGTGACCAGGTATTTGACCATCTGCTCATATGCTTCCTTCACCCTTACCTCGCGGCCTTTCTGGTTTACGAGATTGACGAGGTAGTTGTCGCCGTAGAGTCGAATCTGCTGACTGAAATGTGCCCTGGCCGCTGCAACGGCAGGTTCAACGCCACGGATCTGAAGCTTGGGTGTGTAGTGTAGCGTGTTTACTTCTGCCCAATATACGGGCACGCTGCCTCTTGTTTGGACGTATGACATGATCTGCACTTCCTTCCCACTGGATCCACCAACCTTGCCATTCTGCATGCCTCCGCCTCCCGCAAAGCCACCCAACCCGCTCGTGCTATCGTTCAGCAAAACAATCTGCTCAGTCTCGTTAAAGTTGGAAACATTTCCCTGTTCGTCGATTCCTCGAGAGAAGTATCTGGTCCCAGCTCGAAGGCGCGATCGTCGAGTGATGAGGACCAGGGTCAACGGTGTTGTCTTCACCCGCGTACTCACAATCTCCATCATGCCAAACATGACAGGCAGAATATACGCATCCACTGCGGGCTGCTGGCCATGTTGGTTTTTTGAGCCTGAGGTCCTAAAGTCAATGAGGTCGGACTGCACAAACTTGTTCCAGAAGAAACGGTCATCTGCCCTTTTCCACAGCGGCTGGGCAGTGTCGAGTTGGGACTGGCGCTGGAATGTATTTGTGATATCGAAGGAGTAGGAAAAGTACATGGGGCTGGATTTGATAAAGGTCTTCAGCAGGGCGAGGTAGTTGTCTTCGTCCTGGTCGTGGAGGGGTCGTTCGCGAAGTGGGAGGAACTCGGTAGCAATGACTTTGTAGATCATGTGGCCCTTTAGCCGTCCCATGGGTTGGGCCTTGGTGATGACAATGATGTACTTGTCTGGTATATAGTTAGAGCTGATTCTGCTTGCTTGCTTGTTTCCTTGCTTCTTTCTTTCCCTCTTGGGCCCTGCCCTGCCCTGTCCTGGGCCATTCATTCTATTTGCTTACCCAGTCGCAACTTGATCATCCCTAGTATGCCTGCAATACTCGACACCCTCTTCCCCCCCAGTAATGCCCCATCGTTCAGGCGTAGGTCTCCCGAGGGTCGGTCTACAACGAGGGTTGGGGCGGATGGAGAGGAAGGAGAGGTAAAGGCGTAATGGGAGGCGGATGCGTGGACATTGATGTCGCGGAAAGGAAGGGAGGCCATGATGGCGGGGAGGAGAGCACTTGGCTCTTGCTAATATGAGGCGAGATATCGGTTATGGACTCATGAAGGAGGGATTTGTGGGAAGGGAAATTCTTTGTGTTGATGCTTCAGCTAATAATAGCTAGCTGTCCTGTCCCTGGTCTTTAGTCAAATTGGCAAGGAAGCTGAGGGAGGCGAAGATAGACGTACGTCGTGTGTAGATAGTAACAGGTACGTAGCGTAGCGTAGATACTTGGCGTACTCCGCTCCGCTCTGCATTGGTGCGAGTACTAAGGTACAGTACTTACAAACTTACTGGGAAGTGTTACCGTAATAACTCTGGGATCATGTAAGAGTTAAGCCAAAATCAGTTGTAAGAGAAACTCTGTAATTATAAACGTGGACCATGAATGACTTATAGAAGTCCTCCTTCAAGGTGTTCAGTATCGAATATACGGGTGAATATATCCAGACCCTGAAAATAAGTCTCACGTGATCACCAAATAGTGTCCCTTCCGTTCGCAGCAAGACATCGTCACTCAACGTCCCAAGACATCTAAGCAAGCAAGTACCCATCCCCGTCCCCATCCACGAAACGAAACGAAACACCACACCGCACCGCATCCGCATCCTCCTCTTGCAGTCTTGGTTTGACGTATCCCTGTTTCTACAAACGCTCATCCACTCCATCTCCTCTTCTCTCCTCGACCTTCTCCAACCACACCACCCAACATGGCTGCCAGAGGCCCAGCAGGCTCCCGCGTTGGGAACTCTCGATTCGCACAGTTCAAGCTGGTGTTGTTAGGTATGTGCCTCATTATTTCCTGCAACATTTTCAACTCCACCTGCAGTTCTAACGTCTATCTCCAGGAGAATCTGCCGTGGGAAAGGTGCGCCTCGTACAATCTAACCACCCGTCCTAGAACTAACTTCAACGCAGAGTTCCATCGTCTTGCGCTTCGTCAAGGTACGACTCCTCCATTACGCTTCTAATTTCAGCTACTGACATCTGTATAGGACCAGTTCGATTCATACAGAGAGAGCACGATTGGCGCAGCCTTCTTAACACAAACAATATCACTCGACGAGAACACCACCGTAAAGTTCGAGATATGGGATACCGCTGGGCAGGAGAGATACAAATCCTTGGCACCTATGTACTACCGGAATGCCAACTGTGCTGTGGTGGTTTATGATATTACACAAGCAGTAAGGATTCCTCTGGTTAGTGCCTTAAACTCAGCTGATAAGTACACCAACAGTCGTCACTGGATAAGGCAAAACAATGGGTAAAAGAGTTGCAACGGCAGGCAAACGAGAACATCATCATCGCTTTGGCAGGAAATAAGTTGGATTTGGTCACTGAGCAACCTGATAAGCGCGCGATTCAGACCGCCGACGCCGAAGCATATGCCAGGGAAGCGGGGCTGCTTTTCTTCGAAACATCAGCCAAGACAGCCGAGAATGTCCGGGAACTATTTACATCGATTGCGAAGAAGCTACCCTTAGACCAGGCGGGCCCGAGAAACCCGAGATCCGGTGGACGAGGAGGTGTTGAGCTACGACCTGATACTCCAGGGACCCAGGCGGGAGGTCCTTGCAGCTGTTAGAAGGGGACAAGTGATTTTTGCGGGATGCTGGATACTGTGGACATATTGGGCGGTGAGAGATCCTTTACGTGAGGGTGAAATGGATCATAATCACCAGTGCGGGAACTTCCAACGTCTTTTTCGGTGGGAAACTGATAGGGTTGAGAGAAGGCAGCAATACATGCCGACACCTCAACCTTTTTACGAGAGCAGTCGTTTAATACCTTGATGTGTCTGGTTTCTCAATAGGGGTTAGTTTTAGTAGGTGCAGGATTGTCTCCTGCAAGGCGTGAGAAGGTCTTTCTATTGAATTGTTCTGCGTCATTTTGGGTTGTAAGATATGCAATATGCAATAGAACACAATCAACACCGATATTGATATAAAGGCTTGGGAATATGGTGTGAATAAGTACTTGACGTATAATATGGAAACTCGCTACCTTTACAATCCAACGCCTTGCATATATTGCTGTAGGAGGTAAATGTAACGTGTGTGACTTTGTACTTGATGAGTTGTAGTCGTTGCATCCTTCACTTTCCTGCTCTTGCCCGGGACGGGCTTGCCTCGCTGCGCTGCGCTCCGTGTCGGCGGAAGTCTTGGCGTGACGGAAGGGAGGGGCGGAAAGCTTGTGATGACCGGGAAACATTTTCCAGTCCAAACACAGCTCCAGCTCGTTTCACGCGCATCAACAACCTCATAAAGCCACCGCCAACCTTCGTCCTCGTCCTCCCCCTACGCAGCCCGCCATGCTGCGCGCTTCTCTTCGCTCGCCCAGGGCACTGGCACTGGCTTACAGGCCCATTGCCTCTAATGCTGGGCCTCAATGGCACGCAGTACAGGCAGCCCGGGTGGTCCCGGGGACCCTGGTATGAGCTCTCAAATATTTCAAATATGGTCAATTGGGCGATGTAGTATAGGCAGATTACTGATTTCTGCTGTCAAATATAGAGAGGGTACGCCGATGCTCCCAAACCCAGCATCAGGGATTCAAAACCCATTGTTCTTCCTGGATCCGCGAGTACAGCTACCTCCCAGCCACTTCCTCCTGGACCTGTCGCAACATCACCCAGTTCAAAGATTGCAACCGCCCCGACGCCTGCGAGCTCCACGATTCCTCCTCAAAATGTACCGTTAACTCCCCCATCGCCAACCGAAGTCAACGCCGAACCGCCTAAAGTAACGGGCCCTCCTCCCCCTTCTCCATCGCCTGCCCCTGCCCCGAAACCCAAACATCGCATCCGCAGCACCTTTACAGCCCTTGTTCTCCTGATAGCATTGGGCTATGGTGGAGGTGTCTATTACTCGACCGTCAACGATAATTTCCATGACTTCTTCACCGAATACGTGCCCTACGGAGAAGACGCTGTGCTGTATTTTGAAGAGAGAGAGTTCCGAAAGCGTTTCCCATCGGTCACAAGACGGTCGAAGCCGAGAGATACTGGAGACCAGATTAAGATACCAAGTCAAAGCGGTGTTTCTTGGAAGGTATCAGAAGACAACAGACATGCAAATGCTACGAAGCCGGACACACATAAGCCTAAGGAGGCTATACAGTCTCCCTCCGAGAAGCAAACTGGCGAAAAATCTAAAGCTGTTCAGGAAGTAAAGAAAGACGCGGCGGATCTTTCAGCTCCAGATATACCAGTAGCAGGAAAGTCTCCCGAGTCTCAGTCGCCAGCGAAGCCCGGGCACCCGATTACAAAAGAGGAACCCAAGTCTGAGAAGAAGTCCTCGAAGTCCTCGCAGGCGGTCCCGTTCACATCTCCAGAAGTCGACCAACCTTCCAAGTTCCCGCCTGAAGTCACACGAATCGACCCAATCAAAATCAAAGATGCCAACGAGCCCCTTGTCCAGGACCTGGTCAAGATCCTTAACGATATCATTGCTGTTGTGAATGCCGACAACTCCGACTCTAAGTTTTCCACCACGATTGGAAAGGCGAAGGGCGAATTGAGCAAGGTTGGAAGCAAAATCAGAGCCCTGAAAGATGCTGCACAGAAAGACGCGGATACTAAGATTATCAGCGAGCGGGAAGACTTTGACCGTTCTGCCAAGGAGCTTCTTCGAAGAGTCGAGGCTGAGATGAGCGACCAACAGGCCCAGTGGCAAGAAGAGTACCAGTCTGAACGCCAAAGACTGCAGCAGAATTACGAGCAGAAGCTTAAAGCCGAGATCGAGCGCGCGCACGAAGTCAACGAACAGCGCCTACGCAATGCACTTCTTGAGCAAGCAGTGGAAATGAGAAAGAGGTTTACCCAGGAAGTTAAGGATCGTGTCGAAGAAGAACGAGCTGGTCGTCTTGGCAAACTTACTGATCTCTCCAAAACCGTCGATGATCTTGAGAAGCTTACTACGGATTGGAACTCAGTCGTGGATGCTAACCTCAAGACCCAGCACCTTCATGTGGCCGTCGAAGCAGTCCGTGCAAATCTGGAGAAGAGTCAGATTCCTCGCCCGTTCGTTCGGGAGCTCGCAGCGTTGAAGGAAATTGCTTCCGATGACGCTGTTGTTAACGCAGCCATCGCATCCATCAAGCCCACCGCCTACCAACAAGGGATCCCGTCGTCTGCTCAACTTATCGATCGTTTCCGCCGCGTTGCAACTGAAGTCAGAAAAGCTTCCCTGCTCCCAGAAGATGCTGGAGTTGCAAGCCACGCATCGAGCTTCGTACTCAGCAAGCTTCTATTTAAAAAGAAGGGTCTCGCTACTGGTGATGATGTTGAGAGTATCTTGACGAGGACAGAGACTTTCTTAGAGGAAGGCGATTTAGACGGTGCGGCGAGAGAGATGAATGGTTTGAAGGGGTGGGCGAAGACTTTGAGCCGGGACTGGCTTGGTGAGGTCAGGAAGGTGCTTGAGGTGCAGCAGGCTCTAGATGTAAGTTCTCTCCTGATTTCTTCAAATATGTAGTGCTAATATGGATGCAGGTAATTGCTACGGAAGCAAGGCTACAAAGCTTGAGGGTCGAATAGAGGTCGACGTTTCGTTTGTACATGATTGATTGAGACCAGTAGCTAGGTGTACGAGTACCAAAATAGAACTGCGTGTTTATACCTTTTCCATCACAACTACGCAGCAACCATAAAACACATCCATCCTCCCCCCAAAGACACCTTCTGATTGCATGGTCACCAGCATTGGCGGCGTGGGCTGGGTTCCTTGTTGTCACGATTGCGCCTTTTTCTATGGTTTTATGCTTATACATCCCATCCAGATTGTAACTAGGAAAGACAACGCTAGGCGTTGCGAAGAGGAATCAAAGTAGAAGAACTGTGAAGAAGGTTGGGCCGAAGACTGTCAAATTGACATGGGAAAGAATAGCTTAGGCAGATGGCATTGGAAAGACAAAAAGTTATACACTAAATGGCACAGGAGAGGAAAAGGGAAAATAATGTATGGAAACATGGATCATAGGGGAGAAGTTCGTTCGCTGTTTTTAAACAGGTATTCTGCTGGCCGTCTAGGGTATTCCACCAACTAACTTTTGAGGTGGCATGATGCGAGAATCTAATTTCCTTCCTTGCTCCATTCCGAGAATGCCTTCCATTATTCTAACGAATATTAGGCGCTCCCTGCCGACCGCGGTTGCGTTTGTGGGCTTCATGAGTGTTTCGAGGGCCCGTGTGGCGGCCTGATTTGCAAATTTCACCTCGCTCCCATCAAACCTTGATACCAATTATGTCCATTATTCCAATCTTGGTGATCGTCTTCTCATCGCCGCTCAGATTTGCATCAACCCGAATAGTCAAACTCTTGATTGCTGTAAACTTGGAGGTCTTGAGCTTCAGCTCGGCCTTGCCATCAACGTATTCATCAGAAAAGACATTGAAAGCTTGAGTGTTTTCCGCCTTGACCAAAGACTCCATATCCAGATCGTTTGACTCTACCCCTTCGGGGGACTTTGTTACCCGGACCGGAACGTTTGTGCCAACTTGTATCCGGGAAGGAGCATTGGATAGGGAGTCCTTTGCTATGCTTATGCGCAGGTGGCTGGGGCTGACGGCTTGGGTGAAGGGGAGGTGGATGAGGAGACGCGCGCCTGATGCGGAGGCCACGGCGTATCCTGCTGGAGGAGGGGAGGCGATATTCCGTGCGGAGCTGAGGATGGAGTTATTGAGCAACTTGGCTGCGTCGATATCGATTATTGAGCGTAGACTGCCGGGACCAGCTGTGGAATCTGCCTTCTTTGACTTGGAAGCGCTCGCCGACGAAGCTCCTTGCGCAGTGTTCTCCTTTGCCGCCGCCGCCGTGTAGTATCCAATCTTGGTCGTAAGCTGCTGCACATCCGCGCCCTTGACTTCATCCACTTTGCTGCCATCCTTGAAGAACTGGAAGGTCGGCATAGCCGTTATGCCACAGGTCTGCGCAACATCTTTCGCCTTGTCGACGTCGACTTTCGCAAAGATGATTGAGGGGGAGGATTCGTGGGGCGTTGCAAGTCTGTCGAAGGCGGGGGAGATGACTTTGCAGGGACCGCACCATGTAGCGTAGAAGTCGATGATGAGGAGAGAATTGGCCTTGAGTTTGTTAAACTGCGAGAGGGATTTGATTTCCTGCATAGTTTCGATGTTGTTGTATTTGTATTTGTCGTTGTTGTGGTATAGGTAGGTAGAAGGAAGCGTGGAGGTTGTTGATATAATCAATTGCCCCTCTAGGCTTACCTTATCAGCCCTGAACCTCGGCCACTAAACCCCGCTAAAGCTCTCGCTAATCGCCCCTAAGCCCCCCTGAATATGCCGATTCATAGCGGCCAACAGTTGGACATTCCTCCTGATTGTCGTTTCGCTGCCATTCGTCCCACTCTGCAATGCAAAACTGGGGCCAATACAGTCTCTGTATTTTGGTAGCATATAGTCCTTGTTGCTTTGCAAGCAGTGACCAGGGTTGATATAGACGAATAAAGTTAGATTTGTTTCTCCTATAAGGTAGAGATAGTGTATAGCAAACTGAGGAAGTGACAATTTCGATTTTACACAGTACAAGAGCTCGCTGACATAAAGGTAAAACCTGACTCGCACTCCAGCCCTAATACACATGTTTCCACGAGAACTACCCCTTTACGCGATCCATTTCTTCTCTTTCTTCCCAGACTCGGTCCATTTCCCTTGCACATCACACCTAATATTGCTGTTGTATAGCATACTCCCAGCAACATTGGCGCAGTTGGTTTTTTTCACTGCATCTGTATCAAAATAACAAGTGCCGATTTGACTCGTGTACCCCGGATCCGTCGTATGGTCGAAAAGTAGGGCGTATATGCCATTGTAGTCACCAGTGAAGCCGCCATTCTGACCGCACATCTTGTCCGTAGCGACTGGGCCGACATTGGAGAGCACTACATCGTGCCCGCTTTGGACGTTGGGGAAGTGGTCCTGGGTAGAATGGCAGTTAGTGTTGTTCTTAGATACAAAAGGTTGTGGTGAAGGGATAGGGAGAAGAAGAGAGGAAGAGATATTAGATAATGCAAACTTACTGTTACATTACACCAATTCGTCTTTGGTCCTTTGGCCGCTGGGAATACGCTTCCAACGCCAACGTGGTCACAAAGGTTGCTTAGGTCGCTAGAAGCCCATGTTCCACCCTCATTACAGGCCGAAGAGGCACCTCCACCACCTCCAACACCGCACTCCTGTTCGCCAGATATCTGGCCAATCCAGAATGAGGAGTAGACAGATACACTGTGCGATAGTGCTTTGACACCGAAAAGGGCGGCGGCAAGGAAAATGGAGTATTGCATAGTTATAGGAAAAGGTGGGCTAGTCAAAAACAAAAATGTTGATTTCTCAGTGGTCAAGTGAAAGGATTCGTGGAATTGATAGGTGGATATAATGGCTTTGGAATATAACATCGTCCCTATTATATACATTTTCTCTCCTTTAAAAATAGAAACTTCTACTAAGTGACGTTGATTAATGATCCGTACTGGATCAACCGTAACCTGACAGTTTTGTTATTCATGACACCCAATAGGTGACGGCCCAGCGTAATTCCACATGACTGTGGGAAATAAAAACACAAATCCTCCCAGGGGAGTAGAACAAGCGGCGATGATCTACGAGGTGTTGCAGCAATATGAGGTCACACAGGAATCAAAGGAACGAGGTGAAGATGCCAGCAAGTACCTCCATAATCTACGGAGTATGATCTGCAGGGCTGCGCTGCTGCTGCCCCCCCATAAAACCGTGCAATGCCACAAGCCGCTCTGTGGCACATGCGGCGTTTCAATTCGAGATGCTCTCTGATTGGTCGGCGGCTTAGGAAGCCTTCCATATCTTGGGATCACGAAACATGTTGAAGCTTTACTTGGGTACCTGGGGATCGGATATATACTGCCTTGCCAAGATCGGTATAGAGATGCACTGCGGAGAAACGGAAACATAAACGTGAAACTTGAAAGGAGCGAGAGGAGATCCCAACTAACCCAGGCATTGCTTTATGACGGTTTGTACGGGATACAGAAAGCCCGCCTAAATTCAAAGCGGAAGGTGGTTTGGTTCTTTGCAGTCTGGGCAAGCGTAATTGGAGACCCCTGCTTGAGCAGCATTCGTGAGTATTCCAGGTTTGAAATCGAACAAAGCTTGGAAGAATAATTAGGAGCTGGAGTATAAAAAGCTTGACTCTTGCGTGCTCTCGCTCGAAAAAACACGCTAGCAGATTATACCTCACCTCTACTCCGTATACCTAACCTGAAGGTTGCAGTTGCGCTAAGTAGCGGAATTCGGAGTTCAGGAGTGGGGTGGGGTGGGGTGCTTAAGAAGTACTTTCACTTAAAAGTCTTCCTGGCATGTTTGTCTCTTATAATTTCTCCAATTCAAGTGTATAAGCCTCCAACTCTCTTTTCTTAGACATGAGCCATGCCATTCCTATTGAAGAGCTCAAAGCGCCAGCTGGGTTCGTGTCGCTCGACACCTCCTTGATGCAAGAGCTTCCGCCCCTCTCCACCCGGATAAATACGGTTGAGAGCCGTGGCGATGCGAAAGAAGTAACAATTCGTCAAGTCGGACCACTGGTTCTGATTTTGACTGGGGCTACATTCCTTAATGTGACTTTCCCTGTCGGTCTACAGGAGATGTCTTGAATCTCGACTGACTTCATGGAGTGATGCAGACCCTCTCGCTACAGGCCGTTGTCATTCTTCTTCCCGAGATGAGCAGAGACTTGAATATTCCATCTACTCGCCAACAATGGATTGTGTCTGCCTATGCTCTGACTTCCGGCTCATTTCTCCTGCTCGCTGGAAAGCTTGGCGATGTCTACGGGAAACGTTTGCTATTCATATCAGGATGCTTCTGGATTACTGCGGTCTCTCTGGGGACGGCCTTCTCTCCGGTTGAGATATGCCTATATGTTATGAGGGCACTGCATGGTCTGGTAAGTTTCATCTCTGCATGTAAAGAGTAAGTGCTGAACCAATGCAGGCTGCTGCTGCTACAATTCCTTCTGCCATTGGAATTCTCGGTTATACGATCCCTCCTGGGCGAGTTAAAAACTACAGTTTTGCTTTCTATTCTGGTGGTGCTCCTGTCGGGCAGGCCATGGGAAACATCTTTGTAAGTAGTCCTTGCTGTCGACAAGTGGGCTTTTACTAACACTAGCTCCAGGGTGGTATCATCTCACAGTACACTAGCTGGAAGGTTGTCCTCTTCGTTATCGCCGGCGCTTCTTGCATTATGGGAATCATCGCGATATTCGCGATTCCGAAAGAGCCTGGAAGAAAAGAGCACCCCGAATATTCACCTCGTGCATCTGGAGTTGACTGGATCGGGGCTTTCTTATTCACATCTGGAACGCTGCTTATGGTCATTTCTCTTTCCGAGGGAGCATCACAAGGATGGAGCTCGGGCTTTGTTATTGGCATTCTTATCACTTCCGTGATGTTTTTATTGGCCTTCGTTTACTGGCAGCATTATCTGGAGAGGAAGGCGATTAGGGAACCACTGATGCCGGTATCTAGGTTCAAGAATGCCCGATTTAGTTTGGCTATGGTGATAGTATTCCTATTTTCTGGTGGTTTTACAAATTTTATTTTGTACTCAACCTACTTGTAAGCAACCCCGCCCCCCTTCTCTGAGCTCATCATAAGTGGTTGTGTTTCAGCTATCAAGACTATCAACACCTATCCCCTTTGCAAACCATGCTTCGCTTTCTTCCACTTGGAGTTGTAGGCAGTAAGTAATTCGACACTCCCTCTCCCCCTAATAAAAACGGGTCTGATCTCATTTAGTACTTACTATCATCGCTTCCGGATATCTTCTTTCACGACTTCGCGGCGACTTTATTCTCATTTTCGGACTCGTATCGTCATGTATTGCTAATGTCTTATTTGCGGTTCCAATTCCGCCATCAACATCCTACTTTGCATACGGCATGCCCGCCATGGCCCTATCTGCTTTTGGCGTCGATACCGTATACACCTGCCTGGGACTTTTCACCACCCAAGCGCTCCCAAGAAAAGACCAAGCTGTTGCAGGAGCAATGTTTCAAACAGTCGCAGCAATGGGACGAGCGATTTCTTTACCCGTCATTGCATCTGCTCAATACGCTGTCCAAGAGAAGCACATGAAAAATGGGGGGACCGAGCGATCGGCTTATTTAGAGGGATTAAGGGCTGCGGAGTGGGTATGCTTTGGTTGCATGGTTGTTTGCCTTGGGGTAACTATTTGCGGCTTGAGAAACATTGGAAAGATTGGTCTTTTAAAGAAGCTGGGGCAAGTGCAGTCGGCCTCTAAGGAGAAAGACAGCGAAAAATGAGCCAAATGCGGTGTTTCTGATCATCTCGTGAAAACGTCGTCTAGACAATAATGCGGAAGATTTAGTAGCTTCAAGTGCGTGCGCCCCAAATTGTTTCAGAACTCTTGTCGTCTTTACAAAAACCTACATATATTATTCTCAATGATGTTCCGCCTATCCTGTAAAATTCGCAAGTAATGACTGACTTAGTTTATCTATACCCACAATTTTTTGTGTTTCGTTGCTTCTTCGCGAAAACTTCTCTTCACAACCCATAGTAACTCATTTCAGATTCTTCGGACTTAGTAGTTTTCACTCTATTTCAGGACCATTCAAACCTCCTACTTCCACTTCCTACAAGATTTTTGCTTCCCCAGGGACAAGGGTTCCATTATCAAGGGCATAACCATGATCTCGGGCAACTAATGAATAGGGCACCAAGTATCTATGCAAATCAGCACCATCCAGCACAGAGCAGTTGAAGGAGATACTTACGTATCAAGGAAAGGCAGCACTTCCGCAGAGCCCGGAGTATTCCGCCAATCCCGCATCAAATCCATCACAATTCCAAACATACCCATAAGGTGCACACCCGCCTGCTCCATACGGCGGTTAGCGTCAGCAGCAAGCCTATCGCTGAAGGTCCCGCTTGCTTCAGTGTTGGCGAATACCTCGTATCCGGCTTCTGCAAGTGAGAGGGCGAGAAAAGCAGTGCCTATCTTGGTATTAAAGTGTGGTTGAATGACTAGGAGAGTATCAAGACTCACAAACTTCCGTGACAATACCACCGAGGATGACTTGCTTTTTCCCGGTTGCCTCAACTGCGGCGCGGAGCTCGGCGTTGTCCCAGGCATTTACTTCACCTTGGCGGTGAATGAATGGGGCATTGGGATGCATGGCAATGACTTCTTTAGGGAGTGCTCCATTGGGCCCTATCATCTGTCAGCATATCGTTATAATGGGCTGGACAGAGAAGAACTATACCGGTGTCGGCAGATGTTGTCAAGATGGTGGGAAGATCGAATAAATTTCCAATGCCAGCATGCGCCAGTATTGACTGACGGAATTCCACGGTGCTGAAGTCGCGCACCAGCTGAGAAAGACCGAGTTGGTGGTCAACAACGAGGAGAACCTAGAAGTTGGTTAGGTGATTTTGATGGAATATCAACCTGCAAACTTACAGAATCGGTTTTGTTAAGGCGAACAAAGTTATATCCTGCGATGCATTCGTTTTCAGCCAAATCTGGTCTCAGCTCACCCGACGAGTTGGTGAGAAAGGATGTATACCTTGAACAGCAGTAGCTGCTGAAATAGCAATGGATGCAAGAGTCTTGAGCTTCATTTTTTATGTGACTTGAAGGTTTGACAACTGAAGGATGTGGTTTTCTTCGAAATGAAAGGAGAGTGATGAGCTGAAGGTAGAAGTATCGAGTCTGGGACTCGCATATATATACTTAATTTCCGGAAGTGAGATTGAACTACAAATGTGACTTCGTCTCTGGCGAGACCTCATGGCTATCGCTATTGGACTTCTGCTCTTCTGAACTCCATCCGCGTACAAGGTTGTAAGCAAGACCTTTAGTATTTTATATTGCCTTCTCCACTTGAATCCTCATATCCTTGGAAGAGATTTTACAATGCAATTCTTCTTGGTAACCACATAGAACTATAGACCTGCGTATAGATAGAACTATTATGCCTGTTGAATTCTCCCCCCAACGATAGGGTCTTCCCTTCTGGGAATATTACATGCTTGGCAAGTGACCAGGAATCCAGTCATTGGCTGAGTACACTTTCTTCAAGGGGTTTAGCTTGAATGGAGTTTGATCTGACAAGTGACTAGGACAAAGCCTACACCGACCTTTACTAGAACTAACGCCATAGTAGTATCTAACATATGTACCAAATACCTGCAGTTGGATGACGCTATACCTAGGCGATTTGCGGCTTTCAACCAACAATCCAGAGTCTTGAATATGCAGAACCTTGACTCAGCAATGTCCATATTGTAAGCCAAGGCATGCAAAGATGAGCTCTGATTGGTACAAAATTATCCAGCTTATGGGTAGAACTTATAATATCATGCTTGCCCCTGCAATTCGTATATGATTATTCAGCCGGCAGCATGATTGATCCGTATTCAAATTCCGGAACTGAAGCTATAGTCAGGCTCGGAAAAATAAAGAATGGTCATGAAGAAGTCTTAGGAGTTAGTAGTCAAGTCACTTGACGACGGATTGTATAATTCGCGACGAAAACACTTCCCGACACGTCAGGAGTGCCGGTCAAGCAGATTTTCTTGTGTGGATACCACGTCCGGGAGCATTCAAAAACTTATTAGAGCCATTGTTTATCGCTAAATAGAGAGCCCTGCTTTTTTCCCCATATCAATTTCTGTAGTAATTTAGTTGAAATTGGAAGATGCTTAAAAATATCATATTTCGTCCCTGAGCGGTGTCTCCGAACCATAACTAACTACCACTGCCACTCACTAGGAATGAACCCTTGAGTATATCCAATGTCCCTCACACCCTCGCCCTAGCTCCCTACCACTTATCTAATCCTTCGATTCACTAAGTACATCCACCGAGTCTCACACTTCCGGCATACATCTCATACGTATCCGCATTCTCGGCTGCCTTCGCGGCTGAGAGTGCTTTCGCAGCCGATTCGCCATAGGCGTAATCGTCAGTGCCGTAGAGATGGGTCGTCTCATGCAATATACTGCCCGCTCTGTCGTAGTCATCATCTGAGCAGGTCGTTGCGTACTCAGGGAAGTCCCAGAATCCATTATCAGGGCAAGGCACAATGGTGTTATCACTCGGGACAGTGTAGAGCAACGCTGAGCCATCCGAGCAGTCTCCGTAAATGTCGGTACATGATATCTCGGGGGAGGTCGTTTGTACGCCCTTGACGTCTGTGTAGATGGAGCGGACTTTACTTTCCTCCGAAGTTGACTTGAACCAAGTAGTGAAGTCATCGGCACCAGAACCAGCTGCCGTGTACGCAGCAGAAGACATCGAGATAGCATGGGAAACGCTGGTTTTGAGGGAGCTGGTTTGGGAGGTGGAGCATGAACTGTAAGTTACAGAGCGCTTCTTGATACGGGAGAAGAAATTAGGCGTATCACGCTTGGAGATGTGTTCGCTGGACAAATAATTAGTTTCCAGAATTGCATTAAATAATCCATGCAAAACGCATTTAGAGACCTACCTGGCAACCGTGCTCTGGTCAGGAATGATTGTCACTGTACTTGAGGTAATATCGTCACAGGATGTCAAGTCCCCCAATGTAGTTGGTGCTTCAGATCCTGTCACGTATGAAAATCCCTGAATGGCGGTTATTTGAGCCGTCGTGACGCCAGCGAGCTTATAGCTCTGGGCTGCGTTCACGGAAGCGGTAACTGTTTGTCCGGGCTCCAGAGTCTGGAAACTCTCAGCTGCGAGCCCACTTCGCTTGTAATTGATGTAAACACCCGCGAACGGGAGCGTGGTTCCATCTATGTGTCGAGTTAGCCATAGCAGTTGAGTGATAAATCCCTGATTCAGGGGGAAAAGTTCAATGTACCTGTGGCAGCTACCACCAAATCTTTAGTCGCATGATCATCAAGCACGGTATTGCCCTTGAAGACAGTGATAGTCTCAGTGCCATTGTTTGTCACGGCGACTTGAGCAACATGATCGGCAGTTCCAACAATCTCAACAGAAAGAGGGCAAACAGCCATCACCGCACCCGCAAGAGCAAGAACTGGAAAAACTTTTGAAATCATACTGAAATCACGTAGAGATGGAAACTTGAACTTGGCTCGGTATTTGAGTGGGCGGATACTTTTCTATCCATACCGCGAGGGAGGAAGCATATAAATACTTTCTTATTCTTCCATGTTGGAACGATTATAACCATTCATCCATTGTCCAGCCCTCACGGTATAGCCCAAAAGGCGTATGACCTAAGTCATCCAGGTCAACTCCGATACGACTGTCGAAATCAGCTAATAACATTGGCAGAAAGTGCCAAGGAGATCGAATGCGTAGCATTTGGGGTTGCCTTTGCATGACTTGGCACGACTTGGCATGACTTGGCAATGGCAGTTGTTCCTTTATACAGCAACTCGATCTCGACTCATATATATATACCGGCGATAGTTGGATAAGAACCCCCAACTATGCCGCATTGGGAAGGCATGTAAGGTACACGAGGGGGGAAGCTTATCAAAGCTTGGCTACGAAGATTCTAGAGCGGGGACATCTTTAGCGTCGATGCATGCCAGTAAGGTTAAAACAAGCCTCGCAGTTGCTTAATTTATCCTAGTCCTACAGCGTTTGAATTCACAATCGCAACTATATTCCACTATGGCTCAAAAAGATGCGACTTAACTTTCGATTACCCCTCTCTAGTGTATTCTTTAGTAAGATCTACCGCATCCTCTTATCTATCCACGTATCGTTAGCAAATAGATAAAAACTTACTATTAGGTACAATGTTATTTCCTATGAAGTAAAGTCGATACCCTACATACAGTCTTAGCTCTTATTCAAGTTGTAAACTTTCGCCCAAAGAGTAGATAATATATTACAAAATCCGCCGGAACTATTAGCCTCGTAGAAGCTTCCTATTTGCCAAAATGAAACTAAGTAGATTGCGTTTCGGTCTTTAGACAAAGAGAAGGAGCAGGAACTTTGTGATATCAACCTCGGTCCCACTTATCCTATAACCCCGGCACTCTATTTGAATGCGGCAATTCGACGCCTTGTTACCCCCGAACAACCTCCTTTGACTTAGCTTAGCGCTAAGACTTGTATGGTATTTCCTAATTTGGGCTATTTTTACTTTACTTGAATATTATAAGCCTCAGAAAGCTAAGATTTGTAATAATTAAGATTAGCATAAGGTATAAATACTAATATATTATATCTTAGAGTTGCATATTAGATTGCAGGATCGTATTTGAACGGGTGTCATAGTATTATCCGGGATTTTCTAGTTATACTATATAGTTACGCGCGGGCTTAGTGTGCACGTGCTTCACAATTTGTATAACAATTTGTATATTATTGAATGTTGCTTAAGAACCTCTTCCCTCTTCGCAGTTATCCTCTTATTAGAATATAAGACCTTGATCTATGCTCGCCCTCTAACAAGCGGTGGAAAGTTTCTTATCGACCACGCCTAAAAGATGGGAAACTAGTGCTACGATCTTAATACAATAAGTTGTTTTTAGTTTTACTTCAGAAGAGAAGTTTATTACAATTTGAGAAACGCGAGAACCTGTCAATAACCGAATAATATAATAATACCGTCATGCTATTGTTTCTTTTTCACGTGTTGGAGGCATCGCATCTCTAGCAGCAGCCGTTCATCTTATTCATGATGTAGGCGTACCAGCAAACAGGATCCATATTATTGAGTCTGGCTCTTTACTAGGAGGCTCAATGGACGGTGCCGGAGATTCTGAGAACGGATATGTGCTTCGGGGAGGCAGGATGCTAAATTTTAGCTACTGTAGCTGTGCACATATGATCTGCTTTCGATGCTCCCTTCTCTCACAGACCCCACAAAATCGGTTAAGAATGAAATCGATAGGTTCAATGCAGTTCTTGGAAACAAAACCCACGCGCATGCAAAACTTGTTGGCAAAGGAGAAAGTGGACCGGAAATCCTCGATGTTAAAAGCATGGGTCTGAGTTGGTAGGACCGAGAAGATCTTCTCATGCTTGCGGGACCGCTTCAGTCCGAGAAGACACTGGGAGCTAAGCGCATTGACGAGTGCTTCGACAAATCCTTCTTTCAGACCAAATTCTGGTACATGTGGGATACAATGTGAGTGACAAATATATTCTCGGACGGCCGGAACTAACATTTTGAGGGTTTGCTTTTGAGCCGTGGCACAGTGCAGTTGAGTTCAGGCGCTATGTGCATCGATTTATTCAGGAGTTTCCTCGTATAAATACACTAGCTGGAGTTGATCGCACCCCATATAACCAATATGATTATATCATTCGACCAATCGAGATATATCTAAAGGCTCAAGGTGTAGACTTCCACTATGGTAAGTAGTGACAGAACAACCTATCCTCTATTACTCTGACTCGGGTTGTAGAAACCAAAGTCACTTCACTCTCCTCATTCCACGGAAGCAATTACTGCAAGCGAAATCCATTTTACATCCTCAAGACGGCGGCTACAGGCCTTATCCATGTGGAGCTCCATGATATTGTTATGGTGATTTTGGGTTCAATGACAGCTTGCTCTTCTATTGGTACCAACAATAGCCCTCCCAAGGCTCTTCCAATACCAGACGTAGCTAAGACTGCACCTGATGGCTCATGAGCGCTCTGGTCCACCTTAGCAAGTCTGGACAGCAACCCTCAATTCTGGAGTGAATTCGGTAACCCAATAAACTTCTGCAGCCGCGTTGAGGAAAGTAACTGGCTGTCCTTCACGGTCACGCTGAAGGACCCTAGCTTCATGGCAAGGTATGAACAATGGTCTAGCGACCAAGCCGGAACTGGAGCACTCGTAACTTTCAAAGACATTGCCTGGTTGATGAGCATAGTCGTCCCACATCAGCCGCATTTCCTCAACCAAAAAGTCGGAACCCAAGTCTATTTGTCTGTACGCCACGTTACGAATCACACTAAGAAGATAAGAGCTTTTTAAGTGTTTGGCGGGTACAGGCGCCTCTAAGGCAGGCTAGCTCGATTTGGCTAAAGCCGACAATTAGCAGCGTACCAAAGAGAGAACTTAGTAAGAAGCTAGCTCAATCGGGTTAGGCCCGATTTCGCTACTTATTATAGAGAGAAAACCTCTAAAGCGCCTACAACTGCTCTAGGACCTCTACAGGTGTCTATATTGAGCTGTCTATCTATAATCTACTAGTCTATATATAGTGTAACTAACTAAAAATAGGGACGGCGGGTGGGAAAAGCAATTAGCTAAAAAGTGTAAAAGTAAAAGCGTTGCTATTTCTAGAGAGGATGCAGTAGAGCCTTTATAGCTTCTAGCCTATATATAGACCCTCTCCATCTATATACTACATTACAAATTACACTAAGAAGATAAGAGCTTTTTAAGTGTTTAGCAAGTATAGGCGCCTCTAAGGCAGGCTAGCTCGATTTGGCTAAAGCTAACAATTAGCAGCGTACTAAAGAGAGAACTTAGTGAGAAGCTAGCTCAATCGGGTTAGGCCCGATTTTACCACTTATTATAGAGAGAAAACCTTTAAATATAAGGTAATAAAAGCTGCCTATACTACTAAACACAAAAATACAAGAAAACAAAGTAATAATAAGAAAAAAATATATAGTTCTAAGGAGAAGAACAAAAAGGCTAAGGATATTAATAAAACTTAAGAAAGGTAAGTGAATAGGAACACAAAAATAGAAACAATAAAATGCCTTCTTCTAAAAGAATAAACTAAGAAAGCTTCTATAGACTTCCTTAATACGCACTACTAATATAGACTTCCTTAATGCACACTACTAATATAAACTTCCTTAATGCACACTATAAGTATAGACTTCCTTAATGCGCACTATAATATAGACTTCCTTAATGCGCATTATAATAGTATCTAAGTTGTGTAATGTATGCCTATTATCCTATCTCTAGTTGCAGTCTAGAAGATGCTTTCTTAGAAGTGCATTCCTTGACTCTAGGCTAGTATACTCTAAGTATACAAGCTAGTAGTACTTAGAGCAAGGGGGGATAGTATAGTAGTCAGCTCTATAGGCTATAATATATGCCTAGGTAGGGTCTATAGCTAACTAGGGTCGAGTAGCATTAGTGTAGTTAACTAGTTCTATAGGAAGGCCTATAGTAAGATAGAGCCATTTCTTCTATACTATCTAGAATAGCTATAGCTTAGATTAATAAAAGAATACTAGGTTTTAGATAAAGGCTAGGTTTAGAGTAATAAGATAAAGGAGTTAGCAAAGAATATAAGTCTAGCTAATAGTAAAACTAAAGCTAGAGGTACTATAAGCTATAAAGTCGCTATAGATATAAACTTGTATTGCATTCTATAAAATTAGGTTTCTAAGGGCGCTAGTCCTCTCGTCTTAGTCCTAGTAGATATAGAGTGCCTAAGGTATATAGTAGTCTTTTTAAAAGAGGTAAACATTATTATAGTCTCTCTTTATAGAGCTAAGTTTACTAAATTTAGAGGTGAATATAAAGGAGTAATTCTAAAAGGCCTAGCAAGGTGTAGAGATAGAAAGGAAGTCTATAAATAAGGGGTGGATAACTATATAGTTAGCTTAGAGGATAGTAAAATTCTAGATATTAATAGTAAGCCTATATATATATTTATACTAATCTAGCTTCTAAGTAATATTCTTAGAATACTAGCTCTAGATAAGAGTAATCTTATTAATTATTACAAGTAGGGGTTTATCTAGGATCTTAGAGAGCAAGTCTAGCTAGCGCGCCCTTTTAAGGCATTATAATTCTAAAGATCTTAAGAGTTCCTTTATAGCTACAAGTTCCTAGAAAGGTAGTATTATATCTAGCGCATTTGTATATAAGAACTCTCTATTCTAGATCGCCTAGAAGATACCGCATTATACTATAATAAGCTAACTAGCCTTTAAAGTGCTAGAAGAGCTAGGTGTAGCATAGATAGTTATAAGGGAGTCTAGAGAATTCTTATAGGAGCATTTCTCTTTCTAGAATTCAATAAAGAATAGTAGAGCATTTGTATTATAGATTAGTATTAGCTATAAGCTAGTATAAGCTTTGCAGTCTTAGTTAGATGCAAATATAATATAGAATAGGTTTAATAGGTAAGTAGTATATAAAAGAGTAATAGGCAATATAAAAAGTAGTAGTATAGGCAGTAGTAGTTATAAAAGGCTAGATCGAGATATAGCTATTATACTCTGCCCTTAGTTATACCACCTTTCTAATTAAGCCGGAATAAACCCTTTATCTAAGATACCCTTTATTTCTTTCTAAGACTCCCTTTCTTCTAATTTAGAGAGTTCTATATCTTAAAGTGCACTAGGGCAAGGACTTCCCCTATTTAAAGTTTTAGGCTAAGACGGAATCCCTTAAGGTCTCTATTAGTCTAGTAGAGTAGGCCTAAGATTAATTTCTAGGCCTATTATCTAAGAAAGTTAATATTCTTCTCTAAAGTACTATAATTCTATATATACTAGGCAGCCCCTTTCCGAAAGCTATAGAGTATAGCGCCTACTATATTATAGCTAAGTGCTATTAGGTTTCTAGATAGCCGCTTCTAAACTTTCTTCTTTATAAATAATAGCTTATTATAATTAAATAAGAGAGTGTCTAGTTCTATATAATTAATTCAAAGGAGTTTAGCTATTGCTTAGACTAGACAGTATACTAAATTAGTGCCTATAATTGCAATTGTGATTCCTATACTATTAAGATTAGTTTTGCTTTTAGGGAGTATAATTTGCATTTATATTTTATTAGTAGAGATCCGGACCAACTAGCGGCGGAGCTTATTCTTAGCAAACTAGAAAGTACTTATATCTAGGTCTAACTTCTCTTATATAAGTTCTCTAAACTAGAAGAAGCTATAGAATGCTAGTAGGTATATAGCCCTTATATTAGCCTTTAACTTTAAGGTTAGAGGTTTGTAGATAAGCGTTTTGTTATAGTAGAAGAATATTATATAATAGATAATACAAGTATATTATAGGACTTAGTCTATTATAGCTTATCTAAGCTGCCTTTTATATATATTACGCATTCTTGTTTCTTCTCTTTTAGCTTTCTTTCTTCTCT
>QGMG01000443.1:0-29039 GCA_007825325.1 Lachnellula cervina | reverse complement strand
CTGCTGCTTTTTCGTTGATTTTTGTTTCGTAGCGTATACGCTAGCTGAAAGGGTACTCGTTGCCTCGAAATTTAAGGCATCAAAACCTGGATCGTCAAGAAACCCATTAGAAATCAGGTAAACTTACCCGCTTGTTACTCCAGAGGGATTTTAGGTTTAATGGCGTATCATGTTAAGCCAGTATATAACTCTTCAGGTACTGTCTTTTTAGAGCAAGCAAACTCGGGTCAGTTCTATTTAGATGGATCATCATTATCAACTCTACATCCGCACACAAAGTCGCCGTAGGCCATGCCTATTCTTCTTCGTCTTATCCTAGTTGCGCTTGCCCTTGAAATTATTTTATCTGGAGTAAAGGGTGATCTCATCGGTGCTGAATTTATCAACCCTCCGTCCGCTGGGCCTGCTGGAGACTTCACCCATAATTTGGTTTGGAAAGTTCAGGAGAGTCAAAGAATTCAGTGGAATACATTGTTCTCGAACTATTCCATAGTACTGTGGCAACAAATGACTCCAACTATGGCGAGACGAGGTCCCATCATCCTAGGTACCGTTCATCCATCATCAAAAAAATACAAACAGAAACTAACGTGGAACCAAAAATCAAGATTACACTTGTAAAACGTCCAATAATTCTCAAATTGCAGAATTTGGCTGGACAGTACAGAGTTATGATTTAGATCAGAGCGAGTCTCCAGTTTTCTTTCTTCGGCTTGTACCTTCAGCTTCGAATGTAGTCGTTATTTCGCAGTACTTCAACATCTCAACTGCTTCTTCGTCTGTAGGAGCCCTTTCATCCACTGGGATTCTGCTGCCAGATTCGACTACTACCACACCGGGAAGTGCAATTAGAAGAAACTTGACAAGTAGCTCAACATTCGCAACAATTATCATCCCAACTTCGATTCCTGGAAGTACAACCACAGCCAATGCGTCAGTCATAGGAAGCAAAATTACGACGAATTCAACAGCAAACTTCTTTCTGAACCCTGGAAGTACAACTGCGGCTGCTTCACCCGCGACTCTCAATCCTTCTGTGACAACAAAGACATTGCCTATCATGTCTTCAACAGTAACATACTCAATCATAACATCGATATCTAGCAGCTCAACGCCTTACACGCCGCAAATACTCAAGGCTTCGAGCGGTCAACCAGCCCAACTAGACAGTGACTCGAATGCAGACTTAATCGAAGTAGCTGTGGTTCTTGGTACGGCTGGCGTTGCTATTGCGGGCTTACTCATCTGGTGGAAAGTTCAGAAAAGGAAGATGTTAAGGTTGGAGCTGCAGAGAAGACAACAACGCGTGCGCTGGCCACGGCTGACTATTCTGAACGTATGCGAGAGACGTTTTTCGGAACGAGCTGGGACTCTCGGCAATGAGGCATCAGAGGTATTTGCAGGAGCTCGGGAACCTGTGGAATTGGAAAGCCAACGGCCTGTAGCGGAAATGCCCGGGGTTTGACGCTGTGGTCCTAATGCGGGAACTCTTTGAAGGGGTACTGCGACGGCGTGATCCACTGGGACGAAGGAATGGTTGGTACACCAAACTCACTACAGGGCTTTCAATACACATTGCAGACTCCTTGTTGGGGAGATTTGGCGAGCTCGAAGCTTGTGCTTTCCTGTGAGACGAACGGGATGCATCAACAGCGGATGTTAGTTACTGGCTCACCGAGGGTATATAGTGCTGAAGCCAAGAGTCCAGTGTCATGATCGGAGATGAATAGACTTATGCTAATTACAAACTCCAAACTGCCATGTACTTCGCCTCCATCCAGCATTACTGGAGCAATATGGTTGGTAATGATGCCATGATTTCACGTGGTGCTGTACCATGCTGTACCACTGTTACCACTGTTACCACATCTTTTTGCCGTACCCAGACATTGCTTGTGAACCCCTCGCATGTCATTAGAGCTGACTCTTCACTTCTGCCGGAGGGAGGTGAGATAGAAAGGAAAAGCAGGGCGCTGAAGATGCAAACATGCCTTTCTTATTAAAGTCTTCCTGCACACATATTTAGCCCGCGGTACGCCGTTGGCTTTCCTGGTTGGGCTTGGTTAGGTGGAGGGTTGACTGTAAAGGGAAGAACATGGTGGGTGAGTGATGACCTCGGGAGTGTCGAGACTCGAGAGAAGAAAAAGAGGCAGGAGGGTCGGGGAAGGGGTTTGGAGTCTGGACTCTCGGGGTGTCAATGCTTAGTCAGAATTTTCATCGGGAAGGGAAGGGAAATTGCCAAAGAACGTGAACGTGCAAGTGCACGTGCACCAGTGTAATTTCTTGGCAGCAGGTTCTTCGTCTCTGTTCCCTCTCAGCCCCTCTTCAACAACATCCCGTCTGACAAGAGCCTGCACATCGACTGAGTGCACTCCTCCTCCGTGGGCCTCCTGCCTCCTCGACCTGACCCCAAGTGTCTGCACAGAGTCTGCGGATAGCAATCATGTCAGATGCGACAAGAGGAGAAGATTGGAACACCCCCCTCTTTGTCGTTCTTCTACAGTACTGTACAGCTGATAACGGATGATGTTCAAATATGCATTTCAAAATGCACACACGTGACGCCATTAGAAGCCGAGCGTGCTTGCAGACGGACCTCCCATTCGTTAAAAGTACCGTACTGGCTTGCACGGAAGAAGAAGGACAGTGCAGTAGTTTCTGCAGATTGCAATTTCCGAATCACCACATGGACTGTGTTTGCTAGTGCAGACCCATAGTCTTGGAATTTTATGTGAGAAAAAAATGTGTTGTCTTGTTGTCATATCACAAGGCTCATCCGCAGCATGTTCTCAGACGCCGCCTCAGCCTCTTGGAAGGAGTCCGGGACCATTGTTCCTTATGTGAATCAGAATAAGTGACTGACTACATTTAACCTGTGATTGACCCTATATAAGGGCAGTTCAGTCTCCTAATTTATTTTCAGCATAATTTGACGTCGGCGCCAATATGTTGTGTTTCGTTCTTTTACTCCCATTTCTGTGGTTAACAGCCGCACTAACAACCGACTACAGCCAATATGTCAATGTTTTGTAAGTCTGTTAGACCTCTCCTAAAGACCGTCTCTAACTAGGAGAAGTACGGGAACCCAGAACGGCGGTAATAACTTTCCAGGCGTCTCACGACCCCATGGTATGGTCAAACTAGGCCCGGACCTACTTGTGGTAGGCACAGATTCTTATTCAGGATACTTGCCAAATGGCAACTTCTCTGGCTTTAGTATGATGCATGAGCAGGGAACGGGAGGTGCCCCAAAATATGGAACAGTTGCCCAGTTGCCGTTCATAGGAAACATCAGCAACCCATTGTCTAACCTCACTGTTGGAAGATCAGGTGTGGACCAGGGATCAGTGGGATATTATAGAGCTCAGACGACTGATAATATCGTCGTGGAACTGGCTGCTACATCTCGAGCTGGGATGTATCAGTATACATTCCCAGGGTCGACACAGAGCAACAACATCTTAATTGATATTAGTCACGTACTTCCTTCATTCCGTGGACAAAACTTAAGTCAAGGCTACGCAGGTGGTGAATTTGCTATCTTGGCGGATGGTCATTATGAAGCCTCGGGGATCTACAATAATGGGTGGAACAGATCGCCTGATTGGAAGATATATTCGTGTAGGTTCAGCACAGGATTTGAGAGACAGGACCCTAACTAATTTAGGCGGCTACTTCAATGTCACGCCTACGGCGTCTAATGTCTACTCCGGCACAGCGAATGGAGGCAGCATGCTGCAGCCGTCAGGATCTGCCAACTCGAGCAGCTCTACCACTGCCGTTGGGGGTCTATATACATTCAGCAACCAAGTTGTTTCGTCGCGGGTCGGTATCTCATGGATATCCAAAGCACAAGCTTGCCAGAATCTTGAGGACGAAATACCAAAGGGCGCAGGCTTCTCCCAGGTGGTAGAAGATACCAAAGCTGCTTGGAACGCTGACGTCCTTTCCACAATCACGATAACTTCAACAAACGCGACAAATTTAGGATTGCTCTACACCTCCCTGTACTTCATGAATCTTATACCCACAAACCAAACCGGTGAAAATCCTGGGTGGACGTCCTCCGAGCCGTATTACTGCGATATTTTCACACTCTGGGATCTTTTCCGATGCTCGACATCGTTGTTGCATATTTTGCAGCCCATAGTCTACGAAGAGTATATTCGCTCGATGATTGACATCTGGAGACACGATGGGTATCTTCCAGATGCAAGGTCCTCTAATTACAATGGCAGAACACAAGGAGGCTCGAATGGCGACAACGTGCTTGCGGATGCGTTTGTCAAGGGGGTTCGTGGCCAAATCAACTGGACCGACGGTTATGCGGCGATGGTGAAAGATGCTGAAGTCACACCGGTGAACAGCGATCCCGACCCACAAGCTCTAGATTCCTCTACCAAAGAAGGAAGAGGGGCCCTTCCAGACTGGCTCCAGTATGGATTCATCACTCCGACATTTAGTCGAGCAGCTTCGCGAGCAGTTGAATACGCATATAATGACTTCGCGCTGTATCAAGTTGCGACAGGGCTTGGCAAGCTTGACGATGCTGTAAAGTATCTCAACCGGTCGAGGAATTGGCAGAATCACTGGAACCCCGATCTCGAATCGATTGGGTTCAAAGGCTTCATCGTTCCAAGAACTGTGTCGGGATTCTTGGACACGGACCCGCTGACAGACGCTGGTTATTGGGCTGATCCTTATTATGAAGCTAGTTCGTGGGACTATTCTTGGGCGGACATTCACGACATGAAAAAGCTGGTAGATTGGATGGGCGGTGCAAACACTTTCTATTCCCGCCTCGAAGCCATGTTCACTGTTGGCGCGGACCCAAATAACTCCGGTGGAATAATATTCGATGACACAAATGAACCGTAATTATTTGAACCAGTGTTGTGAATCATGCTAATACGAATAGAACCTTCAACGTGCCGTATCTCTACAACTATATCAACCGACCAGATCGCTCAGTCTATCAATCGCGAAAGGTAGCGAAGAACAACTACAACATCGGTGTCTCTGGATTACCAGGAAACAGCGATGCAGGTGCAATGCAGACATGGCTTCTATGGAACATGATCGGTCTCTATCCCGTGACTGGTCAAACGACGTTTCTCATTCACTCGCCCTGGTACGAATCAATGACTATTAACTTGAGCAATGGAAAGGCCCTGAAGATCACCAGTACTGGAGGTGACGGGAATGGCGACAGCAATATCTATGTTCAGAGCCTCAAGGTAAATGGTATGAATTGGGATAGAAGTTGGTTGACGTGGGATGATGTCTTCGCGAATGGTGGCACGATGGAATTCGTACTAGGCTCAAATGCTACACAGTGGGCTACTGGAGAATTACCTCCTAGCCCAGCTTCTTAATTTTAACGCTGCGAACTCAACCATGCTTCAAACTTTGCCTGGGGGTGTACCTGGATACGGAAATAATCCAAGAGAGATAAGTCACGTGAAGAGAGCATCACCCAGAGTCTTAAGATTCTACTCCAGAGCTTGTGCGGTGCTCAGCTTTCCAATATTAATTTTGTCCATTGTCAATTAAGGCGTCTGAGCAAATACTGCCCACCTTCGGAAAGGGGTCAGCAAAATGCGACGCCGGTACTCATCAGCAAGTGGACTTCTGTCATCTTCGGAGTTTTCATCGTTTTTGTCCTTCAGCACGTCCTGTAAACACAAGTGCTATATTATTCCTTGCACCAGGCAAATTGTCGGGAGACGATAAGCAAATATGCTTACTTGTCAATTTATCCTCACACCTTGTACTTCGCGAATGTCATTCCCCGCTTTTGCAGGGTGTGAAATGCAGTGCGACTTTGAAATGCAGCGGGGTGCCAGACAAATCGTTCGTTGATCTACTCGGTTTGAGACATCTGAGAAAAAGGTGTGGAAGATCGGGAATCAATGGCTCATAAGAAAGCACTGGTAATGTTGTATTTCTCACCCTTCCCCCAGTCCTTCATACATGTACTTTTTGAGTAATACTTTCTTGGTTATTTTGCATCACATTGGCATCGCTTTCCGTAATTGAACTCATGGCATCGACGAAACTTGATGAGAAGCCATCTACTAAAATCATCGAGATCTCAGGGTCACCAAATGTCGCGCCAGAAAGCCTTGACGACAACTATGGGCTCTACAAGAGCATCCGAGATGTTGAACTTGACCCTACTGAAGCCAAAAATGTCCTGAAGAAGATCGATCTCCGCGTTCTGTCTATCCTCATGGTCACATACGTCTTGCAATACCTAGATAAGAACTGCGTTAATATCGCAAGTGTCTACGGCCTGAAGAAGGACACGCACCTCAAAGGACAGGATTATTCATGGCTGAGTTGGTTTACCACTGAATCTTACGTTGGCATACTGATGGTTGCTGACTAGCTTCAATGTTCTATATTGGTTACCTGGTGTTTCAGTTTCCTTTCGGCTACCTTCTTCAACACTTTCCTACTGGACGCCTACTTGCACTCACCATTATTGCTTGGGGAGCTGTCCTTATAACGACTCCCGCGTGTACTAGTTTTGCTGGAATAGCTACAAATCGGTTCTTTTTGGGTGCTTTAGAAAGTGCTACTAATCCAGGTGAGCCTATTCTCGTACCAAAAGAAAGGAATTTTCTATATGGGATGAGAGAAACTGGGGGTTGTTTTACAAGCTTATGCGCAAGTTCCCAAGACAGCCCCTAGGCTCTTTGACTCTGTCCAAGTATCTAGCTTGTTACTATGCTGAAACGTCGGCCAGGCTTTGTCCTCTTAATATCCATGTTTTACACTATTGGTGAGCAGCCACTACGACTAGAAGCATACTATAGCACTATCGGCATCGCCACTATGTTTAGCGGGCTTATTGGCTACGCAGTTGGTCACATCAATACTGGACTTTCCAAGTGGCAATATATCTTCTTGATATTCGGTGCCATCACAATTTCCTGGGGTATCTTGATTCTTTTCCTACTTCCCGACAGTCCCTCTACGACACGCTTCTTGTCTCCAAGAGAGCGTGCCGTCGCAGTAGAGCGTGTAGCCGCCAATAGACAAGGGATCAAAAACCGGACCTTTAAAATGTATCAGGCGAAGCAAATGATTTTGGACCCGAAAACATGGATTCTATTTATCATGGCTTTGTCAAGCCAGATTCCCACGGCTGCTGTGACAAGTTTTGCCAGCATAAATATCGCTAGTTTTGGTTTTGATACGCTGGGTACTCAGTACATGCTCATTCCTGGTGGAGCGGTGCAATTATTTGGGATGCTTCTCGGAGGCTGGGTTGCGACGAGATGGCCTGGCACACGGTGCGCGGTAATGGTTGTGGCGAATACGGTTTGTATCATTGGATCAGGTCTACTGGTAGGGCTGCCATCCGAGAATAAGGTAAGATACGGCATGTTTCACTCGTGGAACAAGGGATTGCGTGGAACTCAACTCAAAACTGACGCCTGCAGTGGGGTCGCCTCGTTGCTCTTTGGCTTTGCTACTCCCAGAACCTGGGCTTTAGCATGAGCCTCACCATGATATCCTCCAATGTAGCCGGCTACACGAAGAAACAGCTTACAGCCGCAGTGATATTCATCGGCTGGTGCGCAGGCAATATTGCTGGTCCGCAGACGTTCATCACGGACGAAGCTCGTAAGTCCAGTCCACTCAGCCAATCCCCATGATTCCCAGAGCCCGTGCCCCATTGACTGGTTCACAGCGGGATACCACACCGCGTATTTGGCCATGCTGATTGCGTATAGCATCAAGCTAGTCATGGCCTTCGTTTTGTATATCCATATGTATATGTTCAACCGCACGCGAGACAGGGAACAAGCAGCGACGCCTTTGGATGAGAAAGAGGCTATTGAGTTGGGCATGCATGATGCGACGGAATTCGATAACAAAGGCTTCAGGTACATCTTGTAGGTGCCGTACGTGGGATTGTGGTGATGTGGAGGTTGAGCATTATAGGAAACGTGGTAAGAGGCGGATATGTACTCGTGGAGGCCTACGGCCATATAATTAGCCCCTGCGGACCCCTCTTTGCAAAGAAGCTTTTATTCCATTCTAAATGCTCCTAATGCTTGACTTTCCTAAGACCCATGCTAAAGTTGCATACTTATTTTCCTTCAGATTATAGATTATGCTTTTATTAAGCATACAAATCATACCATCTTTCTCTGGCACTAAAGTGCCATCTTGCCATATCCTCCAGATTCTATCATACAGTGTGTATCTTAGCCTACCCCCTCCCACCCGGTCTATGGGAGTACCGGAGGTCGTACGGGGGGGATGCCTGGACCAACAAACATACTAGGAGGTCCGGGGGATACGATTATGTCCCCCGCGGCCCTACACAAGCTTCGCGGCGTTAGCCATAGATAACTTGCTGCCATGTCTGTGTCGTATCCAAGACTTAGATACTGAGTGGAAGTAAAAGAAGGTCATCTAAGTTGAACACCGGGGAGTAAAAGAAGACCGGGCCACGGGGAAGGTGCAGCGCGCATAGGCGGAAGGAGGATATACTACGTCTTATAGAGGAGGAAGTATAATTGCGCCCTATAAAGAAGAGAGTAGAAGAAATAGAACTATAATTGCGCTCGTAAAGGAGAAATGGCAATATCACGTGTAATAGTCGGTTCGTCCTTCAAACGAGCAAAGTAGGAAGGACCGACTATTAAAGGGAATTAAAGATGCTCCTATGGAGGCACCACGATACATTTTCTAAACCAATTGGATTCGTCCATTTGGCCTAGCGCACTTCCTATGCTTTTCAAGCCCATAGGCCCGGGTAAATGGGCTTAGATTGGGCTTACGCGGAAAGAAAAAGGCAGACACTAGTGTAGACGGGATGTTTGAACAATTCAGATCTAGTTTTGAGAAGTGGCGTACAGGGACTGAGCCTCTAAACTTTAGCAATTGGTCCACTGATCTACCAACACACCTGGCCTGGATTATCGCTTCCGGTACTCACTAGAGCTGTTTGCTCCACCTAAGAATACGACGGATTACTCGCTTTTGAGGTTGACAGCCCCATGTGAAAATCCATCACTTAGCGTAGTAATCTACGAAGTAGAATCCTGTAGGTTTGACTGGCTCTTTACCCTAGTGTAGATCCCTAAAACCCACAAAATGAACTAAGGGATCTTGAAGTGAGACTTTTCTATTCGGATCTCCTCCTAGCGGCCCTGCTATTAGTAAAAATCTATGGATACAATTCAGATAGGGCTGTCAGACCTGGAAAACAATCCGAGTAACTAACGTATAGCTAGAAGCAGATCTGTTATCATAACTTGCTTTGCTAATACTATAAAAGTTATCGAAACGCTAGCGTTTAAACGCTAGCTTCGCCTCCGTTTAGTCTACTTCTCGTCATTGATCGCCCGCAAAGGGACTCGTAAGTACGGAGGTACCGCGGGGAAGTATTAACACAGACCAAAAGTACTAAAAATATATACTTATATAAAGTCCTTACTATTAGCCTATTTGGGCAGGAGCCGCCCATGTTCAATACAAACAAAGTACCTAAGCAGGCTAGGACACAGATCGCTATAAGGGGGTATTCTTTAGCTTTATGCTAATACTTCTCTACTATACGGAGGTACCTCCGTATTCTACTAATAACTTCCCCCCTCCCCCCCTCTCAAAGTGTCATTACCAAATCTGCAATTCAAGGATTATATACTATTACAGGTCTTACATAGATCTTAGTAGTCGGAAACATTCTTGTTCTATTATAAGATAGAGCTTTCAATAGTTGAATCCCTAAATAAGGTATAAATACTCTATCTAGACGCTTTTCTAACTAATAAATACCCTGTAGTACTATGGTCACCTATTGATTTACTTCTAGCGTTGAAAATCTAGCGATGTCACCCTGTAAAGCCTTATCAGACCCACTATATAGATTTTATATACTTCTCTTCTCCGGAATAGTTCAAAAGACAACGCTAAGAAAATATAAAACCGACAGCTATGAAGTAAGAAGTAGATTATTGGGTATTCCTAAAAAAAAAGGAGAGAAAAAGTCTTGGCGGCATACAAATAATAGAGGGGATATTGCTAAGCTAATGCACGTCAGAGCCTCAGAGGGTCAGTACCTCCGTACTTCGATCTGAGGATAAAATCGCTAATCACGTCTCATTTCCAAGCCGTTGCGCAGATCTCCCTAGCCAATCCGAGTTTTACAGTAAGTAGGGTTGACTCCTCGGATCGCGCAATAGCTCCCGGTTTTCTAGTCTAAGCTACGGTTGGACATGCTAAAGCAAGGCTACGAAAATCGTATATCTCAATACAAGGTAGTTATGGGGCCTCAGCCATCCACTAGTAATGCAACCAGGCTTCAACTCCACACAGCGCATTCCATCCATAGTGATAGTCTTGGACTCTTGGTAAGGTCATTTGTGGGGCTGGAGCGTCCATAGGAATTCTCCGCGGATAGATGGATGAGAATGGGAGACGGCTAATCCGTCCAAGATAAGATCGTAAAGATCTGGTTGGTGGGAATATCCCACCTCTTTTCTTGCATGACCTTTTTCAACTCTCCTGGACAAGTCCTAGCTATGAGATACAGATATAATAACTGAGAATAGACTCACACCAGAAACTGTATGCTGCCGCTATAGCTAGGTGGAAGAAAAATCGAGTATATCCCTATACGGAGTATGTTACGAAGATAAATGAGTATATAAATAAATGGCCCGCGCCGCTGGACCGGCGTTTGAGGTAGGCGATAGTGAGCCGGGGGATAGTAAGGTCGGAAACAGCGCCAATGGTGTAGTTGTGGAGACTGTCAGACTAAAACCAAATCCGGTAGTACGGAGTACCACCTGGGACGATCCAAAACTCTATTTTGCTTAATAACATAACTCGGTCACGTTTTGCTATGTATTTTGGTATACGCCGACTCCTAGAAGTGGCTGCACTGCTGCAGACAGTTCAAAAAGTATGCCAGGCCCTGGCCTGGGGCAAGGCGTTCCGGTCACTTTGTCTTCAGGCTGACACTAAGACTATTTTGCGTTGGACTGATAAAATCTTGCATAGGGACGGATAATTATGTCAATAAGGGTCTCCCGTCCTTGAGGTCTTAATAATTGGCTGCATCTTTGCCAATCTCACCACTAAGCCAGGTACCGCCCACTTTAAATTATCACTTTTCACTTTTCTCAGCTGGAGCCCGAACCTAAGCTCTTTAAGTGGCGTGGAATACAATAATCTGGATGTAGAATGCTAGACTCTGGGAAAAAGGCGATTAATGGCAAGCTATAAGCAAGACCCTCGTGATGAGCCCCCAGAATTCTGGTTCTCGGACCTCCAAGACTACCACCTATCTGGATGGCTATCGGGTCTGAGGATAAGATCCAGGGGAGAGTTTTAAGTCAAGCTGCGGGCGTAAGGCTTGAAGCACGGCCCCTGGCCTTGGATATATTCACACTCAAAAGGTGGACCTGTGTTCCTTCTTTCGTGCATTTTCACTCTTTCATCTTCCTGTCTCTATCTGTCACTTTTCTGCTTTCTTGCCGCAATTATGGGTTACGCTATTGAGCTCTGGACAGAGTTTGGGATTGGAATGCTGTTCTTTGCTACGAGATTCTTTGCTCGATATAAGACCGTTGGACTTCGGGGAGCCGCCTGGGATGATTTCTTCTTCCTTGTTGCAATGGTAGAGTTCTCTTGCTACTTTCATGTGCTCTCCGCTGATATATCCGTCAGCTGTTATGGTGCTCTGATGCCATCACGTTTCAAGTAATTAGTAAAGCCTCGCGAATCTCTCGCTCAAGATAATACGTTAACGGGCTTCGCAGATAGTTTCGGCTCCTTCGTTGGACTCACTAAAGAGACGGCAGAAGCACTATCGGACGACACTGTTGCAAAGTACAAGATTGGGTCGCAGTCTTTATTCTGTGCTTGGATCTCCTACGTGAGCTTGATTTGGAGCCTGAAAGCATCTTTATTGTTCTTCTACTCCCGCATAACGTAAGTTTAGGTTTCGCAGCGCGATTTGTTTTCTCTGACATGAAAAATATAGCCTGGGTCTCTGGCAGCTGAAGTTAGTCAAAATCATGGGTTATATAAGCTTTGTAGCGTATATCGCTGTTATGCTGGAATTGTTTCTCCACTGCACGCCTATCCAAAAGAACTGGCAAATAAAACCATATCCCGGAGGTATGTTTATGTCTCGACCGCATAAATTACTGCATACTGACAGCATTGGAAGACAAGTGTGCGATTACAGTTTCTAGCTATGTCCTTTGCGCCATTCTAAATGTCGGGTATGAAATCCGGCCCCTTCTCTCTTTGACAAACAATGGCCTGACTTGAGATTTAGCACTGATATAGGCATTCTAGCTATCCCCCTCCCCATAATTGTGAGTTGTTCTTTTCAGCATTGCATCCCCTAGTTGGAAAAATATCGAGGAACTTTTAAACATTCAATATCCCTATTATGTCTTACTACTACACAATGCTGACTTTGTAACTTGCAGTGGAAAGTCAAGATCCCCATGCGCCGAAAGATTGTTATTGGGCTACTCCTCTCCTCTGGCATATTCGTCATAACCGCCGCTGTCCTCCGCTGCGTCCTCACACTTGCCGCCACGGACCACATTGGCGTCTCAACAATCTGGGCTATCCGCGAAACCTTCGTCTCACTCATTGCAATTTCTGCTCCCGCCATTAAGCCATTGTTCAACAAGAATAGTTGGGTTGGAAGTGCCAGCTCTAAAAATGGTGCCAGCTCCGGACGTTTCAAGAAATTCAGTGGCAACAACACCCTCTCTGCGAAGGGAACCAGGGGGAATCAAACAATGATGGGAAGTAGGGGCGACGACTTGGAGGTTGGAAGCTCTCGAAAGGGTCCTCATAGCATGGAATCAGAAATGGAATTGAAGGACATTTCTCATAATGGTTCGGAAGAGAACATAATTGATAACGGAAAGCACAACTCTCCGTTAGAAATCAACGTTACTACGGCATATGCTTTGGACAACGAGGAACAAGATCGCAGCCCGACTAGGGTGCTCTCTGACGGGGCAAGAGATGGGAGGGAGAGCGCGACGGTACACGATGGAGGCGAAAATAAAGGGAAGACGGACAGGTGGGGAAGTTCGACTAAGGTCACGGCTGGGGACCGGGCAGAAAGGTCTAACAACAAGGCAATGAAGATGCTGGGTGGTGGGTGGTCTTGATGGGGGAGAACGCCTCCATGCCGATGTATACTAATTTGGAGTACCATGAGGACACCAGTACCATGGGTGAACTAAATGTTGTTTTGGGATTTTTTTTCATTAGGCTATGGCATTGCGAAGGTTATAGATAGGTCGAATCTTAAAGCTTTATTAAGCGAGTACTCCGCAAAAAGGGGTAACAAATAATACAATAAAATTAATATAAGCCATAATAATAACATCAGCCCCAATTGGTTTGATTATAGCGGACGTGTCTATCTCCGTTCTATGACCTAAAGACTAAACAGCAGTCACTTCAAAATTCCGTCAAACGACCATTTGGTAGAGTACATAGAGCTTCTCTGGAGCCAAGACTACAAAACCTATAACGTTTTCCATTCAACACGGTCGGCAGGCGGCAAAAGGAACACGTGGGACAAAATAAGAGACGAGCATATCTGTGATAAAAGCTGGCATATCCTTCCTTCTTTGTCAAAACTTTCACCTCTGTACTCTAATATCCAAATTATTCCTAAATTAACCGTCCAAATTTTTAGGGAACTGTAAACAGCATCCCTACCCACCAGAGCCTACTCAAATATTGCCTCGTAGTCCAATCCTTGCCGCTCTCAATTTATACACGCGCAAGCGTTGCTTTCCGTTGAACCGAGAGCCTGAAAAGATACCCGCCAGCCATCCTAAGGTTTTTGATCGCGCCCCGAAAAGTGACCGAAGAATCGATCATCATTTGCACAAGGTTGTCTCCATTCTGCTGATAGAATATGATATCCCAGCCGCCATCATCAGCGATGTTCAACTCGTTAGATAGATATCGGCCCAGGCTTTCGATGGTAAGAAGATGTGGCGAGAGGTCCTGGCTTGGTGCCTGCTGATATTCGCCTCTCTCGAGCTCGAACTCCTCGATGCAGATGAATTTGATGGGTCCGCTAGGCTTTCCGTCGACGGTTGTGAGTTGGACCTCTAAGACGCAGTCTCGGAGCTGGTGAATCTTTGCTGGATCCATGTAGTGCTTTTCTCGTGGACGGGAGTGAAAGGTGGAAATGGGCGGCGATCGCCTGCTGATTCGTTTTCTTTTTTGACTGTTTCCAATAAGCGGGACAATAAACTGACTCGGGTCTTATGAAGTGCAATATTACTCGAAGTCTTACTTTTCACAAGTAGCTCCATGTGTGAACGGCCTTGGTGATTAGAGGAATGGCTAGCTGTAGGGCTGTGTGAATCCATTAGTATGCACGCAAACAAGCCGGGCCGGGGAATTCTTTGTTTTGCTCCTGGCTTGGATTTATAGTATATCAAGGTACAAATTGTGCTGTCAATATTCCACCTTTCAAGAACCGCCCCGTACGCTATCCAAGAAACAGAGCTGTAGCCATAGCCAGAAGGACAACGACGAAAATATGCTAGTTACTGGCCATTTGTTCCTGCTGCAGGCCGGTACACTGCCCTGGCATTCACACGTTATTCCGATTTGCTATCCTTCTTCAACTCGGCCTCATCCTCGCTGAACACTTCATCAATAAGGTCCAGGATATCTTCTTCCTCGTTGACCCTCTCGTAACTATGCTCCCCGGCCTCTTCTTCGCCATCCGATTCAATATTTTCTCTCAGCAAGAGTGGCAGAACAACATTTCCAGACGCCAGTAGGAGCTTGATGGCGCTGCGCAAGCTGACATCAGAGTCTATTCTTCGTTCCTCATTTTCACCAACACTCTGATCGTCTGGCGGCTGGTAATAGAGTGCCCACGTCTCCCACGTCTCCTTATTCATGTTCAGCTCGTCTTCGAGAATGGCTTCAAGCGTCTCGCATGTTACCATGCTGAGCTTCAGAGCTTCGGGTCCTCCTGGTTCGTCATAATCTTCTTGGCGGAAGAGGAACTCTTCCAAGGCGATGGTCTTGACAGGGCCGGATGTACAACCTTCTTTGTTGAAGCTAGTCACTTGCAGGACGTTCTCGGAGAGGTCTTTGGGCGCCATTGCGGTAGCGATGGCTTGGGACGAGGCGTGGCTGTATCAGAGAGTTGTCGTAGGGTCTAAGTGTATCAGTTCCATATAAAACCTCAAGAAAAGCTCACGTTGACAAACTTACAGTCGGTGCTAGTAGCGGTTTCTGCACAGCCAAGATTTATTTTCCAGGGTGAAGGAGTGCCTAGCTGTTAGTTGTCTCGGCGTCTGTCTAAGGATATCTTTGAGGCACAAATCAATCGTAGGTGTTTATGGATCATGGAAGTTCTAGTGGCAAGGCGTTTATATTGACCAGAAAGGAATTATTTGTGGTCCTACTTATAAAAGTATAGTGGAGCTTCTTTCTGATTCTGGAATTACTCTCCTGTTTGCAGTGTCTCGAATGTCATGGAAGAATCTAGGAATTTAACTCTTTCAGATTGAATTAGTCTTTGGCAAGAGAAACGGGTGCTGCAATCTACCGACTAAGTCCTAACTTATAAGACTTCCGAAATGAGTAGCACTACCACCCCGAGGCAGAAGAGTAAAGGAAGTCTCCGTGATAAATTAATAAAATCCACTTCCTTAATTCGCATTCGCATTTACGACCCTTGAGCTAATTTATGAATTAAGTTTGTATTGTCATGACCAAACCTAAGGACCAGAAGAGAGGGCAGACGGAGCAGGAGGAAAGTGCTAGTATTAAGCTTCTCCAAGAATAAGAATACTAAATCAAAGAGGGTAAGGAGAGTAACGTACCAAGCGTGAATAGGGGGGTGGGTCCCGTGATCCAGACACGTGATGCCACTGGTCTGATAAATTCATATTCAGTGACCTCTAACTTCGCCGTGGACCACTGATTCATGGCGAAAGGTAATCCAATGCAGAGACATACAGGATGGAGGAAGGCACGTGGTCGGCTGTTGCGACTTCCTTAAAAGAAAGCGACTTCAGCCAATTTTTCGATTCAATCCAAACTTGACAGCACCTCCAACTCGAAGGCTCCCCCAAAATCAGCAGCAACCCCATGCATGCGATCGTTTTCTAACAGCATCGCTGGTGCAGACTGACCACCTGAGCGTATCGCTGATCACCTCACCTTTCAGTAGTACCATGCGGGAATCGAATATGAGTTCTGCCAACAGCTCTAATTCATTTCTAGCACGCCCCATCGACGAAATCTTCGCCATGGCCAGCTCTGCTCCTAGCAAGCGCTCCCGAGCCGGCGATACAATTGACGACCCAATTATGCTGGATTCTGAGGACAGTCGAACAATGTCGTCCAGTGATAGCGCATCCCGTCACCAACCAGGTAGTCCGATCAACAGTCCCATCATTCTGGACGTTCTCGAGGAGAGCCACACCAACCGACTTGAGCAGGAGGGACGAGATGGCCTTAGTGCCACGGCAGAGGGAGATTCCGTCGTCGCTGTAGTTAGAGGTGGGGACAGAGATACAGAGGCAGCACACCCTTCATCTTCTGCAGTTCCTCCCAGCAAAATTGCTCTTGCTCCAGAGGCTGAAGCAGTCACATCGTCGTCTCTCCAAGGTCTCCCCGATCGACCCCAAGGAAGCTATGACAATTTCACGCTCTTTCCGAAGCTTCCGCTGGAGATTCGATGTATGATCTGGAGATACACATTTCCAGGTCCAAGGCTGGTTTCTTTGGTGGAGATCATACCAAAGGGATGGACTTTAGCGGCTGCCCATGCATTGAACACAGCCTACAACATAAAGCTCCCAATTGCACTCCAAATCAATATGGAAAGCCGACAAGAAACCCTCAGGAGTTACTACGTTGTCCGCTACAAATGCCTCAACATGGTAAGGCTGATTCTTAATCCAAACATAGACCGCGCATGGATCAACTTTGAGGATTGCCGCATAGGGCACAAGAGCGAGAGTTTGCACAGGTGGATCTCGTATCTCGCCTCTGTGGTTTCTCCATGCATTAAACAGATCAAGCATCTTGACATCACCGGTGTACATTGGAGCAGAATGAAGTTCACAGAATTGAATGGGCATTACACCGTCCAAGACAACGAAAAAGAACTCGCTTTCTCCCTGCGCAGTCTCCTGTTCCTCAGCGCCCTGCAAGAAGTCAGGGTCAATTTAAGTGAACATCGATTTAGCTCGAATAGGCCCAGTAGGCTTGCAATTGCAAAGAATGAATTAAAGGCGTTCTTTGAAAGGTTTTTCGACCAACGCAAAGACAGTTTTGCAGATGGGAAAACTCCAGTGGTTGTGATTCGAGAATTCGGAGAAGGACCACTGGCAGAGTCATCCGTTACCAACTGAGGCTGATGCTTGTACAATCAAAAGAGCTTGAAATATGCAATTTGGAGGAACGTGGAAGGTGAAAGGAGGAACATTTGCTAGCATGGGCTTACCCAACAATCGCCAGTGTTTCTACAACGGCTGGCACAACAGAATCAGCATCGTAGCACAATCTCTCAACCTTGTGTGCAAGTGTACCTTACTCGAACATCTAATAAAAGTGACAACATACCGCAATAAAACATGACCAACGATGTTGCAGATTATTCGAACAATTCAAAATGAAGAAAATGATAAACATCAGACTGGTTCTATTACTCACCTCTTTTACCAACCCTCTTCACTCCTCACCCTCCCTACTCTCCCTACCTTCCTCACCTTTTTGGTCTCCCCATCCATCTCAACCATTGCTCTACTACCTATTGCACAATCTTCATGTCTCTTGACCATACTCTCTCAGGAACGTCTTCCATAGATCCTCAATACAGTAATATCTCTCCATCCGGGTGTAACACCGGTCTCGATCGCGCTTCGCTGCATGGCGCTCGGGGTAGGATGAGCATTGAAAGGACGGGTATAGATTTGCTATGCCTGGCTATTGTCAAGGCAGATATTGGCAGGTGGGACGAGACCAGCGCGCCGGGAAGGACAGTGGAGGTCTAGCTTACCTGTGTAGCTGGGTCAAGTATACGAGAATCTCGCTAATATCTCAATTTCAAGAAACGGAACGTGTGAGATAAAGAAGTAGAGAGAAATTAGGCGGTGATAAGAAGTACCGCAAGGGGTTTACCGAACCCTCAGCCTTGCGCTTCAAGACCGCGCCGAGATTCTTGTGAGACATTTTGAGGCATTCGGAATTGTAATTCGTGAAGCAAGGATATCATTACAAGATGCGACTGCAGGTAGAAGCTTTCAAAGAAATTAATACCTCCGTACCAGCGCGGTATATGTTGTAGAAGAAAGTGGAAGTAGAAAGAGACTTGACTGCCTTGCAGGGCCTTTGCAGAAGCGCAGCTACTATAGCCTGGCAAGGCCAAGTATTCGGAGCAACCATAAGAACAAGAAGTGATGTTCAAAGCCAAGGAATTCCCAGTATAAGACGAAGAAAATGCTATATGGCTATCAACAACTGCCCATCATATACGCCAAAACACCCAGCTATATCGAAAGGCTACACGGCATATACAACATCGTTACAATCATCAGTCATCCACATCCATCACATCAGGTTGCTCCTCGGCCCTTTCAACTGCCTCTTCTTTAGCTGGCACACATAACCAACTACATCCCCTTCTAATCAGCGGGACCATACTCTCCAAAACATCCCTCTCGTTTTCCTTCTGCCGCAGTGGACTGGCCGCGCTTGCCATCCCAGCGAGGGTCTTGTGATCCAAGATCTTCGCAATCTCCCACCATTCAATCCACTCGGTTCTAGCAACTATGAAGTTACGCTTGCAGATTGTACACTTGCTGCCTCCTGATTCCTTCTTCGCTGCTACGTCGGCCAACAGTCCGGGTAGGTATGCTGGACCATCTTCAGGGAGGTAAGAGGGTAAATTCGGCAGTTGCGAGCTTTGGGAACAAGCGTTTAGGGAGACCTCGAGTAGAGATGGTGCGCGAGATAAGTGATTCCCTCGAGGTGCAGGAGGGGTACACAGATCGCTAGCGTCCGCAACTAGTAATGACTTGTGTACAGAGCTTGATCCACGAGCAGTTAGGTCAGGAAATACTGGCCCTTTTACGAGAGATCCGTTTGTGTCCAGATATCGAACTTGGGTTCGAGCTTTGCACGTAAGCTTCCATCGTGGATGCCATGATCGTCGGCCTAGATCTGGTGGTACACAGCAGATAGCACCACGCCGAGGACGCGTACGTGTTTGACTTCCTAGCCCGATCTTGTAGTGTACCTCTTTCATTTCTTCATCGGTAGTAGGAAACTTTGCCTCGTAAAAGGGATTTGGATGTAGCATAAGACTCTCTAGGTGACTGTCGACTGAAAATAGCTCCAAAATTTCAAATGGCAGGTAGCGTAAGCGATTTTGGGAGATGTTCAGCTCCTTGAGATTATGGAGGGTTCCAATTGCAGGTGGAAGTTCACGGAATAAATTGGCGCGTAAGCTTAGGACTTTCAAGCATTCAAGTTTGAATAGCTCTCCTGGAAGAGTTGTCAGGGCATTCGCGGCGAGGAAGACTTTTAAATCGGGTTCCATTTGCGAGAACACGCCTTGAATGACTGGCGGAACGGGGGTAAACGTAGCGAGGGGTCGGATAGTGGCATTCGATAGTGTTGTGAGGCCTCGAGACCTGCTCACACGTTGTTAGGTTTGCCAAAGGTGTGACACGAACTCTGAACACCCACGATAAATCAATGCTCTCCTCTCCCTCTTCCAAACATCTATCGATTTGACCCCGCGCCAATTCTTCCGGTGACGGAATTGGTCTATCCGTCTGAGCTGATCGAGACAGTCCACCAGGTCTCAAAGATAAGGCTGACCCTCTCGTAGTTGGCAGGTTCTCCATAACCTCATCAATATCTGTCCCATCGCTTCCCATGAAGATACCGCTGTCATATTGTCTTTCAAACGTCCGCGCTCTCTTTCCTTTCATATGCTGGTCGTTCTCATTCTGGTCCAAAGACCCAGAGTCTGAGGCCAACTGCTGCTGATACCATGGCCCTCTATATTTCTTTTTGCGTCGCTCTTGTGTATAATTGTCTGCGGAAGGGTCATCATCGCTCGAGAAGATCGCGGGGTCGCTGGAAACGGGAGGGCTGCTTAAGACGCGTTTTCTTCTTCGACTGTTGGAGAAAGACTCGGTGACGGGGTTCCAACCAAGTTTCGGGAGCGTGGGTTCATCTGCCATTGATAAATGGCTGTTCTGGTAGCATTTGTCAATACATTTATTGTCAATTGGGTGGATAAGTGGGTTTCTCGAGGTCTCGGGGATGTTTACAACGCGTGTCAGCCCTGTCACGTGTAAACTAGCAACCCCTAAAGCTTTCCTCCGGAAATGCTTCATCTTCTTTACTTACTCTAACATGAAATTTTTGGCCCTACCTTTTGTCTTTCTCTATGTTGTGGCTTTCAAGGGTCGATATTATTCTACTTTGCTGGAGAATGCCTCTAACCATTGCCCGGACCGAGTAGTCCAATTCTTTCCATTTCCCGCGTTCTCGACTTTCTGCTCTACACTTCATTCTTGCACTACTATACGTCTTAGAATTGCTTGATCAACAAATCGGATCGTTTGCTTATCCAGAAGTAGCGTTGTCTTGTTTCTCAAATGAAGCTGCCCTATGCAAACGTGTGTACCAAAACCAGAAATCTGCACTCTCCGAATAGAACTAGTTACTTTATTACTTTATTTGCTATCTATTATACTCGGTGTTTCTTTTTAACAAATTCCATCAACGAATAAAGACTCGCGGTCTGTTTTTTCTCGCCTAACACAAAATGTCTCGGGAGAGCATACTCTGCCATGGAGCATATACATATCTGTTCTTTTGCTTTGTGTCCAATATACCCAATTTTCATCAGGGAATCAACTACATCACCTTCCAGATTATGACTTCTCGCAAAGATGAGTGTCAGCGATAGAGAGCGCGGCAGCAGCAGTGCCAACCACAACGCTATTACCAGCCGTGATGCCTTTTCAGATGACAGACAAGAGCGTAAAAAGCGGAAAATAGAACGGAGGCGCACCTAAAAACCAAAAAGGTGGGCAAAAAGCGCGAGAATTACCCACCACCTCGAGAGGTTATTAATCGATTCTAGGCCAAGTTGAGAACTGAACACCATGGGGAAAGCTTGTTATGCCCTGGATATTTTGGGATAACATGGCTGACTAAACCCATTCTCAAGTTTCGACGGTACTCCAAGCATGCCTCTTGCAAAAGGGGGGATGAGGTGGTGCCAATTATTGCCAAGGGAGCAAATGTGGTAAAATCCTATACAACGTGCGTGCAGAAAGATGCAAGCAATCAGTTGAAAGTATTATATTAGCAATGCCGCTACACCAACTAGGAGTATATCTCCGATTCCCGATTAACCTAATGCCTAGAACCTTCTATAATTCTATTTTCTGGTGAGAGGAGAACTATTATCGAGGTTGGAAGCCAAGACCACAGGTCAGTCAAGAGAGTTAGGGATATCTTTGACGATCCTAGTTTCTTTATCAATAGGACTAAATCTCAGAAAAGTCTAGCTTAAAGTTAATAAGTAAAATACTGTACTTAATAAGTGTTTCAAGAATCACTAGTCTAGAAATTTTTACCAACTAGAATGATATATTATAGGTTTGTTTTGAAATTAAAAAGCCCGCGCGCTACAGGCCTAGGAAGAGGGTTTGTCTGTTACATATTCGCAGGTTTGACAAGTAGTTACATGATTTGGCACATGTCTATCCTTACCTAGGTAAATGCTGTACGGAGTACTTACCTAATGATACTTGGCCAATCACGCCGCCTGTCTCTCCACCCGAGAAAAACTCTGCCATTTCCAATGTCACGTGCATCCAGAACATAATAATCGTAGACCCCTTAATATCATTACTTTTTTATCAACAACGCAACAAATATGCCTCCAAATCGCAGAGGAAGACATAATAAACGACCGCTTACACCTCCCGAAGGTTTCCAGCTTCCAGAGAGAAACCAGCCTTATCGCACCCCTCATAGAAGTGCTGTTTTTGCCCTCCATCTTATGGCTGAAGCTATGGGCGCGCGACCTGGCTCTAAAGACACAAAAGAAGCTATTCATAAGGTTATTGGCGTTACAGGGAGGACGCAGACGGATATCCTACACTCGGGAGAGGTCCGATCTCTTTATAATCAGCCTGATTTAGGGCCTGATCCTCGCGGTCGGCCAAGGGCAATTCCACATCAAGATACCTCTGCAATTGGCGACTTTTTGGATGACGAAAACCTTCCACTTGAGAGGAGATCACAGCCTTGGAGAGATCTCGCAGAAGACGCAGGTGTAGAGCTTCCAAAAACTACGCATTTTAAGCCTCTAGGGAAACGGATAGTCGAGGTGAGAAGAGGACCCTTATTCTCTTGATCCTAAGCTAATTACTATTACGTCCAGCCTCAAACCATCCAAACAAGCTGCAAAGGCGACGAAAGCATTATTAATGCAACCTGCGAAGAAGAGCGTCTCCTTACAAGGGCTCAAGCTCGTTGGCGCGTTATTTGGTGTATTGTTGCATTATGTTTACGCCCTCGCTCTTGGAATTGGTGGAATATTGTCTTCTGCGATGAATTTCACTTTGGTATCGGCCCACAAATCACAAAGCATATTAAGAGAAGGAGAGGAAAGAAGCATAGATATGCTCCTCATTTGGTTCACCGCAAAGAGGTCACATCTAAGGACACAAAGGCAAAAGCAAGGGAAGATGATCACCTTGATCTCCTAAGCGTTTTTGTAGTTATAGGGTATAACTATCGACGCGCTATCTTCTATAAGGTGTCAAATTCAGTAGGAAAGATGACTGGGGATGCCTATACGCAACAAATCCTTCCTGTTTTGCTTCCTGAGCTTCAAGAGAAAGGTCTAGTTTTGGCGCAGGACGCGGATTCCGCGCATAAAAGCAATATAGTTGCAAATTGGGCAAAGAAGCATAAGATGCCTCTAATTACACTTCCTGGACTATCTCCTGACCTCTCTATTATAGAATCAATGGCAAATCCAGTGAAGAAGAAGTTCCATTCTAGGAAGTGTAAGACGCAGGAGGAGAGTGAGGCTTGGTTTTTAGAAGTTTGGAATCAGGAAATGGATCAAGACACAATCCGATATATGTATAATAAGTATACTAAGAGGCTACATGATTGTCTTAGAGCTCATGGCCAAATGACAAAGTATTAGGGACGTAGCAAAATTATTATAATTATTATGTTCTGGATGCACGTGACATTGGAAATGGCAGAGTTTTTCTCGGGTGGAGAGCCTGTCAAGAAAAAGGGGGAGCGTAATGCCTCGCTTAAATCTCGCCACTTCGCTCCCTTCCCTGTCATCTTCACTTCTCGAATGGCCATTACATCACAGATCACAAACAACACTAATATTACCAATATGAGACAAGTTAAAACTCTAGTAATTGCTGACCGATCAAATGATAACGGCAATTATTATTAACATGCCATGCAGGCCAGGCTTCGCAGGGAAATCGGAATTCCGGAATTGCCCCTCTTTCCATCCCTGTCTCAATTATCATGACGTCTGTAAGATAGAATCCCATGGTAAGTGCAATGGGATTGTTTAAAAATTGATTCGATTCGCATTCTTTTGGCAACACATTCTGCTTCTCATCACACTCTAGTTCTACTATCAACTCTAAATAATCAAGATAAATCGAATCAAAATGGACAAAATCACTCCTCCTGGTATCACCACTACGGCCGCCAACCAGGCCCAGAATGCGCTGGGAGACCGTCCTACGTCTACCACCAACAATCCTAATACCCGTCCAGATGAAACACAGCTTACTCTCCAATGGTTCGGAAACAAAAGTAAGCAAGCAAGCACCTCTGTTTGGCCACGAGCCTAATGCTAATTCCTCAAAGATGTCAAAGTGGTCGAAGCACCAGTCCCAGCCATCACAGAGCCAGCAGACGTCATATGCAGGGTGACGGGAACCACAGTCTGTGGAAGCGATTTGCATCTCTACCACAAGGAAATCATGCAGCTTCAAGCAGGAGATATTCTGGGTCACGAGTGGATGGGTATAGTTGACGAAGTGGGATCTGATGTCAAGAATGTCAAGAAAGGAGATCGTGTCGTTGCTTCGTTCCAGATCGCGTACGCAATCCCTTGCAATGAATTCCTTGTACCTGAAAGTTGAACTGACTCCTCACTAGTTGCGGAACCTGCAAATTCTGCAAAGAAGGCCTCACTTCCATGTGCGACACCACAAATTCTTCATCTGTGCAAGAAAAGCTTTACGGCAAGCCCTTCGCTGGACTCTTTGGGTATTCCCACTTTGCTGGCGGCTTTGCAGGCGGCCAGGCTGAATATGTCCGCTGTCCATTCGGCGACACGAATCTCCTAAAGATACCAGACAGCGTACCAGACGAGAAAGCGCTTTTCCTCTCTGATATCATCCCTACGTCCTACCACGCAACCGTCTGCGCTGATGTTGAAAAGGGCAACAGCGTTGCCATCTGGGGCGCTGGTCCGATCGGACTGCTTGCTGCGAAATGGTCAAAGCTTGCGGGAGCTCGTCGTGTTATTGTGATTGACAAAGTCAAAGAGCGTTTGGCGTTGGCCAGAGATACTATTGGGTGCGATGTTATCAACTTTGATGAGGAGACGGATGTGGTGAAAGCTATTTATAAACTTGAGCCTGATGGGGTTGATTGCGGTATTGATGCTGCGGCATTCAGATATACGAAGGGTCTCTTGCATGGTGTTCAGAGAGCTGTTGGGTTGGAGACTGATAGTGCTGAGATTGTCAACGAGGCTTTGCGGGCTGTTCGGAAGTTCGGTACCATTGCGCTGGTTGCGGATTATGCGGCTATGACGAACCAATTTTTGATTGGTGCCTTGATGGAGAAGGGCATCACTTTGAGAGGAACTGGTCAAGCCCCGGTGCAGAAGTACTGGAAGGATTTGCTGAAGAAGGTTGAGAGTGGAGAATTTGATCCGACCATCATTCTTTCTCATCGATTCAAGATTGATGAGTTTAGAGAGTTGTATGAGGCTTTTGACAAGAAGGAAATGGGGATCATGAAGACCTTTGTTGAGACTCGATTCTCTGGTCCTCCTGCTCCTGGTACTCCAGCGCTGAGCAGTTTAAGAGATGGTGATGTTAAGCCATCTGCTGTGGTCTGAGCATGAGCAACAGCCGACAAAAAGATGTATCATAAAGCATGAACGTAACACAGGGTTGGTAGTAGTAAAAACAAAATGCCGTTCCATAAAACGTCAGAGGCTGGTAGCTCTTATTTCCCACATCCCAAGGCCGTGACTCCATGCTATGCAATACATTTCTAATCCCAATCATCATCGTCGTCCTCTGCAGTCGCTTGTTTCGAGCCCCTTATCCCGCCCTTCTCCCTCTTCTCTTCCTCCTCATCCTCCGCATCTTTTCTCCTTCTCATGACTCTCATATCATTATCCTTAATGGCGCCCACCTCAATCAATAGCTTGTCAATCTCTTTCATCCCAATTCGAACCCCTCCAAGCGTCATCAGCGTCACAACCTGTTTCACAATATCCCCATTATGATAAACCAAGATCGTAGGACAATTCCTATCCGGATACCCCTCAATCGCCATATCCCCTCTAATCTGGCAAAACTTAACCTCCCCGAATTCCCCCGCCGCTTGCCTCCAAAGCTCAGTAAGTACCCTACTCTCAACATTCGTGCCCAGCCCACTCGTCAAATTGACCAGCACCGGCCCGCTGGCACTCGCATCCGTAACCTCGCGCGAGTAATCTGGCTTGGAAAGCGGATACACAGTTCCATGCACCGCTTTCTTCGTCAAGGCTGCAAGTTCTGAGACTCGCTGTTGGCGATATTTTTCGAGGAAGTTCTCATCTTCTAGATCTTCGAGAGCGTCAAGTTCGTCGAGGTCTTTGCCTTCGAGACGGTTTTCGTGGGCGAGGCGGCGGCCTTCGAGGATTGCTTCTTCGATGAGGGGGGTGGGGGAGGGGGGTTTTTCGGGGATCACGCCGTGTTTGCGGAGGATTTCATTCCTGGGAACTGTAAATTTAATATCTTAAATCTGAACAAGGATCTTACCATTCTGTGTCTGCATTTGGATCGTCTATGGGAACACTTATGCGTTCATCCATTGGGGCTGCCATGTTTGGTGAAGTTATTGAAGATGAAGAGTTCAAAAAGTTGCCTTGAGAAACGCGTATGCGCAAACAGGACAAACTGAACCCCACCGTCACCTAAAAGTCTACCCCACTTAGCCCCGCTCTATATGCTTGGACCACCAATCAGCAAAATCGACAGGATCTGCCTTCACACGTGACGTCTCGCACACAAATCGCTTAGATGGTGGACTTTCAATTCGCCCCTTCCTCTTCTATTTTTTACGATCCATCATCGACAACGACTGACATCCGCTCTCTACGTCCAGCACAAGCACATCACTCGACGAAAGACCCGTCAGTCAATCCGAAATAATACAAATACTGTTCTGCAACCGCCAATATGGTAAGGAGAGCCCCTCCCCAAGAGTGGATTAAGAGAAGGTGGATAGAAATCTGGCACACGACTTGCGCACAACTGCCTCCATGATACGAGGACGAAGGGATATCGCAAGGAGTTCATCTGTGGATGGATTGAGATGGCAGGGTTGGAAGGAAGATTGAAATTGGCATACTGTGATGGACATGAAGGCCAAACGCTAACGTGGTGTTATCTGGACAGGTTCTCGCAGTTGATCTTCTCAACCCAACCCCAGCCGCTGAGGCTCGCAAGCACAAGCTCAAGGTATGCGTCCATTACCATCCCCTGAACCTCATACGTTGGATTCAGCGCAGAAACTAACCTTTTACCCCTCCAGAACCTTGTCCCAGCTCCCCGCTCCTTCTTCATGGATGTCAAGTGCCCCGGCTGCTTCACCATCACCACCGTCTTCTCGCACGCACAAACCGTCGTCATCTGTGCCGGCTGCTCGACCGTGCTCTGCCAACCCACTGGTGGAAAGGCCCGTCTGACCGAGGGCTGCTCGTTCCGAAGAAAGTAGACGTCTCGCTGTCTGCTTTCTTTTGGCCTCGGTTTCATGATGTATTTACGTCTTTCGGCATGAGGGAGCTCTAGATCTGCTGCTTCTTCTTTCTCACGCATACAGTACATTTGTTTGGCGGATAGAAGATGGACATCGACCAAAAATCCTTGAGCACCAACCAAAGCAAAATTAAGGGCGTTTGGGAACTTCCGGATATCTTGGCATCAAATTTCTCTTTCGTTTTTTTATCTGGCCTGGTGGTGGATGTGTCTCGATGTGCGAACAAAATCTTGCATGGGAAGGGCTGAGAGTGGCGATATACTCCACATAGTGTTTAGAAGGTTTGCCTTTTTGGTGGATCTATACTTGATACGAGGACGTGGTGCGCTTGTTCGAGGATTGCTACATACCCAGTGCAGGTGGTGGATTGGGCCTTGTGCATTACGAAAATAAGATCCCACAAATACTGCCTTGGAACCAATGTGATGTTGACCCATGGATCATGAGCTGAGAACCGATGAAGCTATATAGTGCAACTCTTTTACCCTCGGCTCCTATCTCCCTCCAGTCCTCTCAAAATGAAAATATCCCAAGTCAAGCAGATACAACTCCAATTCCCCAATCAAAACTCGTTTCCACCACGTTCCATTTATCCAACTCCCCAATGACGAATCCATGAAACAGCCCTCCAAATCCAGAATATATGCAACAGTAAAACAATTCGAAAGACACACGACGGTACCCTTAACCCTTAACCCTTAATATAAACGCATTTAAAGCCTTAACGTTTTAAATCCAAAAGTAGAAGCCCTAAGCCCTGCATAAAGCCGCAGATCCTTCCACCCACAAGACCAACCACTCAACGCGCTCACCCGAAATTCACCCCCGCGTCTTTACAGTATTCGACGCGCCGTGCCCCCCAATTTCCAGACACTTCCTTCCAACCCCAGTCAATCAATTATCCCGGAATAAAGCAAAAAGCACCATACCCCTCTTTGAATCAATCAATCAATCTACTGCATCTATTCATTCATTCGTTGCCGCCGACTGTCATTTCCTCCACCACCATTGTACAAATCCAATTCCGCAGGGTCAGTATCGCGCTCGAGCCTAGCCTCCTCTTATCAGCTACGACCTCACCTCACCTCAATCACGAAGAAAGAAAGAAACACTTGCCTGCCAAAAGAGCAGATAGGCAGAGATAATGGCGACACACCACCATCACCACCTCTCGAAACGCCCTTACAATGGATCCCAACCCCCTATAACATCCTACTTCTCCTCGCCCTCGCCATCTCTTTCCACCACCAGCCCCTCCCTCTCCCATCGCGCGCCAACCACCCCGCCCCTGCCCCCAGATATCCAAGCGAACCTACTCTCCGTCGGTATGCGTGTGCGCAAAGCTATACCTGAGGGGTATAAAACCGGTGCTTATAGCGCTTTTACGTTATTCGCGGATGAGAACTCTTGGTCTTCACCTCTGCCTTTACCTGAGAAGAGGCATGCAGGTGTGAGTGGGAGTGGGAGTAGGAGTGCGGGCAATAGACCTAGAGCGAGGGAGCTGACGCCTTTTTGTGGGATTCTGAAGGTTGGTGGGATGGCGCAGCAGCAGCAGCAGCAATGGGGTATCTATTCACCAAATCACAGAGTAGAGGAAGAAGTAGAAGAAGAAGATGATGATTTGGAAGATTGTCCGGTGTTGAGTCAGGGCAGTACGGTCTCGAATGGTAATAGTTATTATGGTGGATATACCGGGAACGGGGGGAATAAGCGGCGGTTCGAGGAGGATGATCTGGAGGATGAGCGGATGAATCTGGGGCTTGGAGCTGGGAGGCTTATGGCGGTGCCGGTGCCGAGGCGGAAGAAGATGGAGATGGAGATGGGTAATAGGGGGAAGATGGTGTTTGGACGGGGACAGGAGAATGTTGCTGTTGTGGGGGTCGATGGAGATTTTGGGGAGGCGGATTTTT
>QGMG01000442.1:0-29165 GCA_007825325.1 Lachnellula cervina | reverse complement strand
TGCAGATGCATGGGGTGGGCGGCGGGGCCGGGGTTGTTGACCACGATGCGGATGGTGGTGTTGGAGCCGTAATTTTGCACGTTCCAGTCGGTGGGGTAGGTGAAGTTTCCCTCGTTGGCTAGGAGGAGGATTGGTTGGTTGTAGTCTGCGCGGAAGGTGTTGGCGCCTAGTGTCCAGAGGAAGTGGCCCGTGGTGTTGATGTGGAAATTTATCTCGAGGGTCTGCGTGACTGATGGGGTGGACGGAGCTATGGGGTAGTAGGGGGTTGTGAGCGAGAGGTCGTCGTTTGCGCAGGTCCCTGGGTCGGGGACATCCCATGCGGTCGAGGTTGGTGTTTTGGTGGTGTCGGCTTTGTCGTAGTAAATTGCGGCAAGGGCAGCTGGTTGAGTAGTGATTCCGCATATTGTAGAGATGTTGGAGCGCATCCAGAAGGCTGAATCCGATTTGCCTGCATTCGCGGTCACAAGAACATCGGACCGTTGGCCAATTCCGAGAGTTACAACGTTCGTAGTATATGGTTTCTGGAAGTAGGTTAGTTGGCGTGCTTTTCTGGAGGAACGGTATAACTACAATCGGGACAAAATCATTCGCGATGACCGTCATGTTGTGTCCGTCAATACTGAATCGCTGCAGACCTTCTCCTCCAAGGTTCATCAAGCGAAGGCGATGGGTCTTCCCAGTGGTAAACTTGAACTTCGAAATCCCAGCATTGCTGCTGCATTGCGTCTTGTCACCAGCCGCAACAGTAGAACAGTTGAAGTTCATCTTTCCGTTGATCAAGTTGTTATCTGATGCTGGAGCTGGATTGAAGTTTGCTTCACTTGTAGAAGCCATGGCTCCTTGAACGAGTTTAAAGTATTCTGTATGATAGTAGTCCGAGAGCATGACTGGACCGATATCAATATCATACGGAGCATTTGATGGACCGTGTATGATCATTGGACCAAAAAGACCGCCTGTAGATGTCAGCTCCAGGCACTTGAATTGATTATATAGAACGTACCAGCAAACTGAGCAGAATAATGCGAGTGGTACCATGATGATCCGTAGAGATCCGCTTTGAATGTATATGTGAAGGAAGAACCAGGAGCAATGGGGCACTGTTGCACTGCAGGGACGCCATCAAACCACGGACTTCCCTTTTGTAGAAGACCATGCCAATGCAGCGCCGTACCCTCCTCGGGTCCAACAATTTGATTATGCACCGTGATTATGAAAGTGTCGCCCCAATTTGCCTCAAGCATGGGTCCAGGGAATTGACCATTGATTAATAGCACATCTTTCATATAGCCATCTGGAGCAATTTGGCCACGCTTGATAGTAAAGTCATATGCTCGAATGACGCCAGTGTTTGGGGCGCTGGTATAGGGATTATCCTCCTTTGCCGTCAAGGGACCCCAAGGGAGTCCCCATGGCAGCGGATTGTTGGTGAGAAACTGGGGAAGAAGTGGATTATTGAGCGTGCCCCATGTAGATGCACTATGAGGGTTCAGTGGCTATTCTGAGATTGGCGATTTGCTGATTGCAAAGGGGTGGAAACTCCATAAATGTGATTGCTGTTATTACAAAAGGGAAATTACATACCCATTCGTCTGCTGTTGTGACAAAGAGGCAACAATACCAAGCGCACCACTTAAAATGTGACCAATGAGAGACATATTAGTATTAATATACGACGCCTGAAAAGAGTGTGAGAAATAAGGTTGAAAAGGATGAAGAGAAATGAGAAGGGTTATTTGTTATATACGAGACAGTCTTGTGAATGGGCTCATTAAGTTTGGCCAAGCCACATCTCCATTTGCTAACCATGTGAATAGAAAGTATCCATAACAAAAGGACCGTGAGGTAGTAGCCGTAGGCACTAGGTACTCCGTACTTAACCACCAGATAGACATGGCAAGGAGACCCGCCTAGACTTGGTCAAAGCGTGTCTGCAAAGGACAAGACGGGGGAACTACACGTTTGAAGGTATCCGAGTAGCATGGTAGCTAACCTCATGGTACTGTATGTAGGTGCTCAGACGAAGAAACGCATCAAGTCTAGCCGTCTAACCGACAATAAAATACGGCCAGCTGAAAATATCCACAACAAATGCTAATTTGAGGTCGTGTACAAAAGCTGCATGCTATTCCGATCGCTTTATCGGAGAAATCAACGTCGGATTCTTCTCCGATGCCAGATTGGGACATCTGGTTCGGGGACTAGCCCGATCCGTGCCACCCTAATTACACTAGAAGGGTTTCAGACATTGTTTGCGACGGTGAGTTGGGTCCAGCCGCTCCGCCAAGAGAAACATTGTTTTTCTGGCGGCGAGTGGACGATAAGGTTGTTAAAGAGACGCAAATAGGACACGCGAACAAGTCGGAACTTTAATGAAGCGCTTGTTAAAAGTATGAGAAATTGGGCGAGTACGGAGGTACTCGTACTCGAGTATGGTTGCGCATGGACCACGGCTGATGGACTGGAAGCCGGCAAACAGATCTCGATTTTGTTTCAGCCTCATCCGTGCCACTCCGTACTCATACTGTAGCTCAAAAGTCTATTCTTTCATGGGTACCCTAGCGTTCTTGCAAAAGACCACTCGGTGGCACGTCCCTTGTAATACGACAAGGAGAATATGATTATATGACCTAGGAAAACGACAGAGTTGTTCTGTGAGCAACACGAGTACCGGTATCATCAATACGAAGTGCCAGGATCATTCCAGTGATTAGCGGAAAAGGCCACAGGTATCGTCGGTTTCAATTGATCGTTGAATAATTCCATTTTGAGGCAAGTGGCATCTCTTGCCTTCAGTGTTTTGCGGCCTTCTCCACAGAAAGCCCGCCAATTATGAACCCTCAGACTCTCCATTACCTACCTAGGTATGCTTTTTATGCTAGATAGAAAAAAGCGGCATCGGCTATCATTAACTTTTAATGTCCTGCACCGCCTGGTATAATAAAATTGGCGCCGCTTTTCCCTATCCACCACGAGGCTTCTTCAAGTAACAGCGACTTTTTGTGGAGAAAGCCGTAAACCACTATAGTAGCTAAACAGGAATCATTGTGTCGGAGAACTGCTATTAGACTCTACCGTGAGTGAAAGAAATAGAGCTCCCCAAGGTATAAATTTTAGCAAGCGGAGCTTCAGGTGCCACGAGATCCTTTTGTCGTGCCTGGCTAACGCAGGTCCGGATCGAGAAGACTTGTGGCTTGCCGGTCAAATTAGAAATCTCCACGAGGATTCTGTTGATTTGCAGAAACGATTCGAGAAGAGTTTAGCGGAAGGGAAAGATCTGTTTAGGGCATTCGTGTAAAGCTGTGATTTGAGCTTATTTGTCAACGCTGCTGTTTGCAATAATCTCCATGTTGGGTTGCACTAACCTGCTGTATCTCTTTAAATAATCTTCGGATGACTTTCATATCGGCTTGTAAGTCCTAAATCCCGATACAAATCCTGTACTGACTGCTTGCTCCCAAGGTGTAATCAACAGAGGGCAGTTGAGTGTGGTTTTGTATGCAAAACGGGGGAACAACGGAGGGACACATTTCGCTGCTCCAAAGCTTGTTGTAACTGTTGATCTCGTATTTTCACGATGCGCTGGTGTGGGTTGCTTTGATACCCACTCTTGTTCGTCGTACCTGGCGCACCGTGAACACATCGCCCAGCAAAGTGGAATCTAATGGCGGGGCTCAAAATCTCGTGTCCCAGCGCGGTTGGAAATGCAGCTACTCGCAGAATTTACCATCTGCATCCAGGCTCTTGTTTCGCAGTGAGGACTTCCCGCCGCTGAAGATACCGAGAAAGGGTTCCCTGTTCATAGATCTCTCAGCTGCTGATGAACGAATGAGCAATAGTAGGCTAATAGTGGGATGCAACTTGAATAAAAGCCTTTGGATGAAATAGGTAATGCATAAACGAGGGTTTCGATGCTGTGTATAAGTGCCCTCGGATCTACAGAAGACCAGTCTGCTGTCACAGCTTCCGCTGTGGGTATGGTGTCTGAGCTGCTGATGAATAAACGGCAATTCTCAGGGCTCGACTATCAAATGTGTAACTTGAAATAAAGCCTTTGGCCGTACGTAGTGGCAAGCGGACACTCATGGCCCCAGAAAACGCAACGAAAGAACAGTACAATCCACTTAGATATAACAATGTTCTTGACAGCCAGTTTGTCGTATACGCCACTTTCCCTACGATGCAGCTGTGCTGCGTGCGCAAGGTATTCGGACCTAGAAAGCCGAAGGAGGAGACTCGTCTTTTGGGTATTGTTTTGATATGTGGTGATACAAGGCGGATTTGCTCGAGCCTCTCCGGGTTCGTGAACCCTTGCCTGTTATGTACATTAAACGCCTTTTTTGTTGGATTATGCCCTTCACATCCTTCTTTCCTCCTTTCCTCGTCCCCTCTCGTTTGTTCCTTTGGCATTATTCGTCCTTCGATTGATGATATGGATGGCGTGGCATAATTATGGGGCGGCGCTTCGATTGCAGGTAAGCATCCATGGCTTGTTGCGATACGGAATCTGTTCGGATGGTACTTCCTATGGCCATGAAGAAACTGAAGCTTGGTATCAGCAAGGTAAGCCACACTATAGCAGACTATGAGATATTACCCAAATGTGGCCCCAGAACCAACCATGTATTGTCCAAGTGATCGCATAACTCCGTTTGGTCCGGCACCGTATCTCATGATATTGACAGAGCCTGTACAGCTATTAGTAGCGGGACATGGCTTCGGAGCGCGCCAGCATACCAAATATAAAGCCAATGATGACCCCAACAGCTGTGAGATAGATATATTAGCACAACAGACTAGACGATAGAGCCTAGGTGAAATGCTTACTGCTACCCATCATGGCGCCCATCTTGACTATTGGGCTGGTCAGTAGATGGATTTCTCTTCTTCCAAGTCAGGACATACAACATACACTTGTCAAAGTTGGAGCCGCCACCCATCTGTCCACCAACTGGAACCGGCATGTTAAGGGAGACTTGAATGTATCTGCCTTTGCCTGAGCTTGGGTGCAGAACTTGAAGCTATCAGTAGTATTCTCTTTGTTGATTGCTCTGCTTTGCTTTTGCGTTGCGTTGTTTTGTTCCGCTTCTCTTCCCGAAAATCACGGGCGGCAATGCCAATCCAATGCCGACTGAAGCACGAGCCACTTTCTCCACAGCAGAGCAACACAACACGTGCTCATGCAAAAGTAAAGGTCACCTGACTAGAAACAACAGCATCGGAACGATAGTGAATAGAAGCTAGATGAGACCAAAAGCTTAGTAGAATCAACAATACCCAGTATCTAATATTGGCTCTATTTACATTACGTCCTCACTCTCCCGTTCGTATCACGTGCTCGTGCTCGTGCGCGCGTGCCTCCTTTACAGAACAGAGTGAAGTATCCGAGCGTTGTCTCTGATTCGCCGATTTTCAACGTTGCGTGAGAATCCGACCTTGAAGGACCTCCAAACTTTCTATCCTGGCAAAGGTTCAGACCACCCACCACGGGAATATCCTCCTCCACCACCATCTACCCCACTACCAGCACTGCACCTGGCCATGTGAGTCTCCTCAATCCCCTCCCCGACACATCCTCCCTCCTGCGACGACTCCAGCAGCGTCTTGGCGCTTGTTCTGGCTGATGCATCCCCCTCGTTCGTGACGATTCAACTGCACGGGCAACGGCTGACAACCTACAAAGAACAGTCTACTAGTTCCTACGTACCTTATCCCGATCTTATCTACCCTGTGAAGATAGTGCTCTAGCTTATAGCTCATCGAGTGGAAGCTTGGAGCAGAGCCCTATCTGTTGCTGCGTCAAGGTGTAGGGGGAGGTCACATATCCAGCAATTTTCATTCCTCATCACCCACAGCCTCATCAATATATCCTGCGACACTTAGCTAGGAGCTTCAGAAACCTCACAGATGACGGCAGTTGCGAGTCCACCGAGTTTTCAACAAAATAACAGGTCACAATGGGGTGCTAATGTCGGGCAAGGAGGTCTTAATTCCATGAACGCCGACGAAGTCGCCCGAATGTTCATGCCACGCAAGAGCGCTCAGCGCACGAACTCCTCCTCCTCGATCGCCTCAAGCTCCTCTACATCCTCTGCCTCATCCAGCTCTACCATCAGTCAACCCTCGCCACAGGCCAATGGCGTTCCAATGTCACCATCGGGAGACCTCGGTCCCATGACGCGCAAAAAGCCCATAAGGACAGGACCGTGGCCAACAAGCAAAGCAGAAGCAGTTTCTGGTGTCTCTACCGCACGCCCGCAGTCTGTATTAGCAACAAATGGATTATCTGCAGCATCCTCGATGCCTTCCATACACCAGCCCTCACCCATTGTACCATCTCAGCACCTTCTACAAAGCCCTACACAACAAAATAATGGAAACCGGCCACCTGCACAGCCGATTGGGGAGGGCAACCCAGTCCTTTATTTGCTCTCTATGAATGGGACGTTTGAGCGGAAAACAATATCGGTCCCATACTATCCGGATAGTCTAAGGATAGGGCGCCAGACCAACGCGAAGACGGTACCAACACCTGCTAACGGATATTTCGATTCAAAAGTATTGTCAAGACAGCACGCCGAAATATGGGCAGACAAGAACAACGGGAAAATATATATTCGCGACGTGAAATCTTCCAACGGTACTTTTGTGAACGGGGCTCGATTATCGGCAGAGAACCGCGACTCGGAGCCGCACGAGCTGCAAACGCAAGATCATTTGGAACTCGGAATCGATATCGTTAGCGAAGACCAAAAAACTGTGGTACATCACAAGGTTGCGGCGAAAGTAGAGCACGCTGGGTTCCTCGGCGCAACAAGCAACGTTCTGGACATGAACTTCAGCGATTTAGATCCAGCGAACGGTGCAATGATGATGCCATCTCAAGGCTCGATGCAGATGAGAGGAAGGTCAGGCAGTCAAGGATCCGTAGGGAGCAATGGACGGATGGGGCCCCCTGCCAGTGTGGCTGGAAGTTCAACCAGTCAAATGAGTGTCATGGGTCATCAACGCCCCATGAACTTCTGGTTGACGCCAGTGACGACGGAGCAAATTGTGAAGAGACTTACAGTAAGTATTGCAATTCATGTTCAGAGATGTAGTGTCTAACTACTCCTACAGCACGAAATGAGGATAGCTCGTTTACAAACCATTGACCTTGGCCGGGCCGATAACTTCCTAGGATCTATGGTCACCAAGGATGATTTGAAGGAAAATGACAGAGTACCAATCATTGACCCTCCCAAACCCCCTCAAATCAATGGGAGTGCTTTACCATTCCGAACGGATACAAAACCTAGATTTTCGGATCCGCCTGCGCCTCCTCCACAACAGCCTCTTCCCGAGAAACCAGACGTTGCCCGTGCAGCTCATTCATTCGAACCATCTTCTCCATCCCTCAAACGCTCAAATACCGAAAGACCCCGATCCGGACCAAATGTTTCGCCTGTTCGACAAGACCCCCCCAGCCAGATCATTAAATTGGCTGAGGATTTGGCAAACGCGAGAAAAGAACTGGATACCCAAAATGCTCGAATGCGGGACTTGGAGGAGATGTTACAGAAGGAGAGGCGCGCTCGAGAATTTGCGGAAGAGACTGCGAAGCGATTGGAATTAGAATCAGAAGCAAAGACTAATGGCCACGCGAAGGGTTCCGTCATGGAGGATGCTTTCGAACCCCCATCGGAGAGTACAGAGGCTAAAGAAGTTGAGCCCATCGAAACTGTTGATCCCAAAGCAATTTCAGATTCTAGCCTGTTACTAGAGAAACGACTCGAGACTATGCTCGTTGACATGCAGGACCTGAAGGACCAAATGCTGTCATTTAAGATGCGGGCAGAGACTGCGGAGTCGGAGAGAGACTCGGATAGAAAGACTCTTGCGGAAATGGTGGCCAAGATCAGGGCAGATGAGGCCAGCAGAGCCTTGTCGACAGAACAAGTCCAATCGCCAAAGGGCGAGATTCCATCTCCTGAGCCGGCCAATGGCCAACTCGAAGGCCTCAATTCTGCGCTCAGCCCGCTTCTACATAAAGCTGGTTTAGCAAATGGCAGTGCCGTCGCAGCTGATAGTAAAGATCCGAATTGGACGGCCATCAGCACGTTGAAACCACCAGGGGGCCACGATCCCTTGCTGCATCACGCGACGCCATACGCCTCGATGATGGGCGTTGTACTTTTGGGAATGGGACTTATGGCGTACTTGAACGGATGGCAACCCCCAAAAGTCGATCGATAGCGACAGAAAGAGAAAAGCTGGTCATCGCGACCCTGATACACACATACATACATATCTCTTTTGTTTACGGGACCCTTTTCTTTCGTGTAGTATCTTGCCTTGGGCGTTTTGGGAAGTGCATTGGCAGGCTGCGACTTGTCTACATAGCTTGATTTGGAGGCTTTGTTTTTTTCTCGCGCTTCTTGTGTCTTTTTAAGTGGTTGAGCTTTGTGGCTGCTGCCTTTTTCGGATTCCATGGCGGTGATGATGAGATGAGATACTAGGGCCGGCGTTCTTAGGTTGAGGAAGGGATGGATGAATGAACATTACAGAGAAATAAAAGAAACATTCGGGTCTTGTAGTCGGTTGTTTCGTATGATATAAATTAGTAAAGGGTGGAAAGTACTCCACGTGATTCCTAGTCTTCATGCTCTATTTTGCGTTCTCCTCGAATCTAGCTGAAGGCTGTACACACTGAACAAATAGTCCTTGCTATGTTGCGAGTTTCTCTTGCCTGCCTATGTACCTGGTACTCGAGATACCTGCCTTGACTTCTTTGCTGCCTCAGATACTCGTCCCTCGACTACAAATACGGTACGTTGTGCATTTCATCATTCTTATGTCCACAACAGAGAGATGCCACCTCCCAACATGAAGCCTGCTTCGAACAGAAGCTGCATGGTGTTCAACGTTGATTCCCTATATTTGGTCTGCTAGGAATAATAGCAGCGGTTGGTTTGGTGGGCCATACAATGAGTATTACTGTTGACTCTTTGCATAGTAAGAAGTTATAAGATTATCGCGTTCTCAGCATGGCCAATAACATCAGTGAGCCAATCTCTACTTTTGGCCATGAATCAGCACTCCATTTCATCGTGACTCAAAAGGTCCTGCATTCACAAACTAGCAAAATTAGTTCTATATCAACCTCCTCAAACCAACCTTGCATTGTGTTCAGATTCCTACACAACTGAAAACAGATGACGAATATCAACATGTCTTCGACTCCAAAGCCCACCACGCTCTCCAAATCCAAGTCACAGGCCAGCAGCTCCTCCAAATTTGACGAAACTGCATGGTTCAAGCAATGGAACGGCTTCGAAGTGCGTCTGCGCCATTGCCACCAAGCAATCCAAGAGATCTTCAACGCCGGCACCACCTACTGGAAGTCCCTCGACGAGCGCGTGCGCAGCGCAGCGTCACAGCACAAGTACGGTCTGGACAGCTCTACCATCTCCAAGTTCGACGGGATCGCCCGCGTGCGGAAGACGTATCTGGAGAGCCCGCCTCTGTTCCTAGATGCGTATTATCGGGACTTCGAGGCCGCGTATGCGGATGCGAGGTTCTTGAAAAATACGCTGGGCGCTCTGATCTATGGCGTGCCGCAGGTGGATCCTGGTTCGGTGTCTGGAGCGAGAGCACAGCCCTCGTCGTCGACTGCTACAAAGGCAACACCAGGCTCGCTGATGCCCAAGCTCGACTCGGCATCGAGAGCGATGGCACAACCCTCGTCGACTTCTACGAACGCGCAAGGTTCGTTGATGCCCAGGCTCGACGCAAGCCGTATGCCCTCCCAACCATCGCCATCCACCGCAAGGGCGACAACGAGCCTCAGCACCCCGCCGCAAGCAGGAAATCTAAGCTTAGTACCCGCTCGCGACACCAGGCCGGGCTTCTCAACCTCGTCGTCGCAGCAGGTGTTCGCAGACGGGAGCGGGATGCGGAGAGAGACGCACGAGAGAAGGGTCCTGCCGCCCACTGTTGGCGCGGACGGAGTCATTGTGTATGGGATCGAGGAGCGGATTCACGTTAACGTGCAGCAGATCAGGATGACGGAGCAGGTGGAGCACCAGCGCGTTGTGTATCGGGGGCCTGTGAGGTATATCGAGTATCCGGGTCCGTCGGGGAGATTTCCGCCAGGCGCGGGTGGGCATCCGGGGGGGATGGGAGGGGGTCGTTGAGTGAGTGTGTGTGGTTGTGAGATGGTGGGTGGGAGTCGGTGGAGGGCTGGAGCGATGCCTTTGGTGGTGTGCATAGGGCGCAACGGCGTATTTGTGCTTGGTTTCGTGGAAACTTGCTAGTTCGACTCCTCGCTGCTTGTAATATAATGCCTGATTCTTCTTACGAAAACCTGGTTCATGCTTGTGCAAGCTAAACCGTGATCGTCTGTACTACCTACCACCCTCTTACTTTGCGTTCCAGTGATTTTACCCGAGTCGGTAGAAAATATCAGAAAATCTTCTACGGACTGAGCACATATCATAGACACCAATACTAGGGATCCTGCAAGCAAACACAGGGTATTTTGGCCATATGATCTGCAACGTACGTGAGCTTCTCCTGAAAACTTCAAGTTAACTCCAATACGGTCACGTGCTACTCCCGCTAACGCCCCCTTCGCCTTGCGGAACATATCTGCAATCTCTATCTGCAGATAAACTTGAAACATCTCGTGTGCCGTTAGCACTAGGAGGCGAATAGAGTTTGGATTCTGCTTGATTCTGGACCGGATCTTGTGCCGGGATGAACGCATATCAAGTATGAAGGTACCGGTAGAAGATTCTTTTCGCATGCCAGGTAGAAGCTTTTGTAGAAGGGGTAACACTTCAATCTAGTGAATGGATGTTGAATATCATGATGTAATGCGAGCTTACTATAGTGCTACATATTTTTTGTTGGTAAGAGATTGGATTCACGAGTTAATATTATTATCGCTTCGAATCCGCAGTAACTGTCTCGTACGAGAAACTATTCTACCTAAACCACCGGCTTACTGGCTGTTTTTCAACAGTGGCCCTCACGTTACAAGAGACTTCGATGCTTTAGTTCTATCGCTGCCTATTATAAGATATCTATTGTAACTTAGACGCTAGTTAAGACTAATGTCTTCACGCCTACCTTGAAGTAAGTTTTCGTTGACAGCACAATTTTCCTCGACAGCACATCTTTCCTCGACAGCACAACTTTCCTTGATATTAAGTGAATCTTCTAGAGCTATATTCAAAAAACGTCGACATTTTATCGCTAGACATTCAGCAATACACTACTTACGAATTTACATATTAGACACTTCAGCCCATAGCTTCTTCTTGCTTGGCTTGAATTTTGGGTAAATAAAGCTCAAAGGAGCCGGGGCGGGGAAAGACTTTATACGTGTACATATCAGCGGGAGAGATTCATATCTGAGCTTGGACTTCAGAACTGCTCTGTGGAGAATGATTAGTGCTTCTAACAGACAAGAGCGAGGCAGAACATATTAGCTTTCTTTGATGTGGCTAATGCAGTGGCTATGTGAAGTAAGTGAAAAATGATAAGTTGAAGTTTGCTATACGTGATTGGGCTATGTATTTTTGCAGTCTTTGTATCAAACATCTACAACTAAATATAGAAGAATCAGATAGAGGAAATCCTAATGAAACTTGTAATATACGCTAGAATCTACTATGTACTCCTGAATACTAGCTGGAAATTTCTTGTTCTAAACTGGCTAAGGATTATTTTGTGCTTGAGCACATCTTCCTTATACTTTAGTAGACTTGTATATTTACAAAAGAAACTCGCTTTATTTATTCGACTGGTAGTAGAATGATTTTATTAAAAATATCGAGATTTAAGAGTGGTATATATAGAGATAGATAGTATATCCTTAGGGATTGAGATAACTTAATTACCAACTTCTATACACCTTTTCCGCAATTAGATTTAGTCTAGACTCTATTAAAAAGCTTTTTGGATCAATAGTGTCGAGTTTGCGAAACTTGAAACAGAGACGATAGATAATAGAGATTGGGCACGTGGTCATAACTCATGACTCTGTAGCTATTTCGACGCTTGAATTCACAGCATCTGTGAGCTAGTATAATGCTACTACCACTTTCTAGTTACTTATTTCGTTTTATCTAGGGCTTCAAGTTGTAGATCACAGGCTGAAAATGGACATAGAGTTATCTGTAGTTTAGGGTTTACTATATAGACATCTAGACGTGACTCGGAATGTGGTCACTCTCACTTTAGGCACGGAAAGCTGCTCGCAGGTCTACAAAACCTGCGTACTTTACGCACGACCTATTTCTGCTGGCTATAGTCATGCTGTCCGAAACAATATCATAGAGGGCGTTCTAGTTGCAGATCCAATCTTGAAGGCAGTTCATGCTGGTAAGAATGCTTCCCCTGCTGAACAGCAAGTACGCTTTCCTGAAGGGGAGTTTCAGATCTAATCTTACGGCAGAGAACATTTTCCCCTAGTTGAGCATCGTGACAACTTGTTGGGCTAAGGCTTGCTCGTCATAACAGCGCCTGTAGTTCTGTTAGGGTGGTAGCTTGCTGTCATGCTGCCTTTGCTGTCAATATTTGGCCCTATCCGCTTCATTCTGAATTTGCGAAACAGAGACGCACTGTGTGATTAGAGAAGTGAGGACAACGGATAATGGGCGGAAGTGGAGGTGGAGTACTATGATGCATAGAGAAAGAACGGCACATATATAGCTTTGAAAGGCAGCATGAATGTTCCTTGTAACCTTTATTCACAGCCTCTGCGTCTATCAGTTCAAGGTTATTTTGGGAATATGTATAAATCATGAGTCGTTAGCAGCAGTTCTTGTTCAACAATCAGGAAGGTGCGATGTGGAATTTGCTGTTCCGATTCTTCGTGACGACTTCTATTTTTGCGTGCTGCCCTGATCCTGATCGATATGCCAGTCAGTAATGGTCGCCGGAATTTCCTCGGGACGCGCTGCTCGGAAAAGGGGTAAACGTGTTCAGCTTCTCTGACGTTGAAGATGAACATCTGGAGCCTCTTGGGTATTTTGCGAGCGTGAAATGTGGATATTATTTACGTGTCCCTGTTGCGGCGCGGTCTGATCTGATGGCTCTTTCCTGATGTGCTGCGTCGGCATTCCAGCAGCTTCTTTCCGGATCTGGGTTTCCGAACCTGACTCAGGGTCACTTCAATAAATCAACAAGTGGCCGCAACATCTCGGACAGTATGAGGAGAGAGGTCTGACGCATGGCTGTGCATATCATATATTAATGCTGCGGCGTTTGGGATGCATAAAAAGAAGTCGCATTCTTGATTACAACCAGCGAAGGTAGGGCTAGCGTGAACTTGCGCCCTACGCTTATTATTTCTAACAACCTTTGAGAATAAAAGCTAAAAGAGCATTCTATTATGAAATCTGGATAGAACTGGATGTAAGATGGAAGGAATTTTGTCATTTTTTGTCAGGGTTCTGCCAGAATCCGGAAGTGTTTGCTTTGATTGATGCATAATTTCGGACACTTTTAACGAGATATCCCACCCTTGAAAAGAAGAAGTCCAATCTAGGAGAATACGAATAAAGGGTCAAGTCTATATACGCTCTGAGATATCGTGCTTGTTGTAGGTGGAGACATGTTCTGGACGCTGGAAATAAAAAGTGCGGTGACAATGCTCCCGGATGCTCCTGGCGACAATCCCATGACGAGAGACATTCCTTCCTAATTTGAAGCATCGCAGAACAGCAACGCCCCCACACCACATAGGGAGAGTACCGGAAACACCAAAAGGCGACCTTGGTGGTTATAACTTTTGAAGTTCCCCTGTTTGATAAAGTCGCTAAAATGCCTCAATCCGTCTGACACCTCCCTACTTTCCCCTTCCTGCCGGTCTACCATCAAGGCGTCAGCAACTAAAATGCCTCAAGAAAGAACACAGCTGCCAGGGGTAGTACAGCATCGCTGCTGCATAAACAGATTGCTTCCATCCTTTCACAAAGACGATTGCAACTTGAAGTCCAGACTATAAAGTCTTGTTTGGACTAAATGTCTCTTTTATAGTCAGATACAGTACACTTTGTAAATAACAAATTGATTATATTAAAAACCCCTTTGTCAACGTGTGGGTAAAGACACACATTACGAAATTGGGTGATCCCTATTCGTCAAGGTCTGGTTGATGTTTATTAGACCGACCAGCCCCCAGCCATCTTTTTGCCCTAGCGCCCGTCACACTCTTGCTTCTTTCCCCCTCACAACTACTAAGTAACTGCACCTCACGCAGTCGACTCTACCACCAACCACCAATATCGACTTCCTGCCCCTCGATCCAACTTGTTTTGGTCGCATTGGAAAGACTCGAGCACCGCGCGATAGAGTATCACTTCTCAAGCTCTGCCGCTCTGCTCGGCATCGCAGTCATATCCCCACAAATACAGTACCAAAGCGCCCTCTAATCAATCCCATCTCATCATCCATCCATCCTTCGGCCTCGCCTAACCTCCACGCGCATACATCAACAACCTCCTACAACGCGAACATTCCTCACCACTCTACCAATATGTTCTCTACTCTTCTCAATAAAATGACAGCGCCGCCAGAACCTTTCCAGCCACCAGAAGCGACGCGTCCTTCCTCCCCCGAATCGATTCTGAGCTCCATTACTGTCGACGCAGCCTCCTCAAACGCCCAATCCTCCTCCTCCACACCCCCGACAAGCATTGGCGACAGTGTCAGCGTGTCATCTGCGTCGCTGAAGCTTGACAATACACAGGCAACACCCACTGCCGCAACCTCGCAGTATAGCAGGCGCGAGCGCGTTGCAGTCCCTACATACAATGTCAAGAAGTTGGCCGGCACAGCTGTGCACGTTCCGCGAAAGTTCCTCAAGAATGAAGATGGCACGCCCATGGGCCCGAGGCAAAAGCGAGAGCCGAAGCCGCGTCGTAGGGCAATATCGGGCGATACATTGGTTGGCGCTCTGGATTCTGCCAACTCATCCACCGACACAGTCACCAAAGATGCAGACAGGCTCGTCCGTGATGGAATCGACGCATTGGATCTAGAGTGGTCTGTCAAGGACCTGCCCAAGTCCAAGAGTCAGATTGGCCTCGCCGGTAGCCCACGAAAGTACACCAAAAAAACGACGGCGCAGAAAGAAACAGACAGCCGCTTCAAAGTAGACACACTTGGAAGTCTCAGCAAGAAGATTAGTGTACTGGGCAAGAGAGGACGGAAGGCTTTCGAGGATGGGCTGGGATTATCGAGTGGTGCTAAAGTGCCCAGGGAGCTTAGGAAATTGGCGGATACCCCCGAATTTCTACATATCGATACGAAGCCCGTTCTGCACGAGGTCTGGAGTAATGGAAAGTTAGTCAAGCCAGAACCGGCAAGGAAGAGGAAGAAGGTTGAGCAGGTGGTCGAGGCTCCGAAACCGGAAGCGGTCATGCCCGTCGAGAAGGAAAGAGTTAATGGAAAGAGAGAGAAAGCCTGGTTGACCAAGGGACTGTACGCTGGACAGGAGACCAACTTGGACTGGTTCCAAGACAGGGCCCCCGACGCTAAGGTCGGTTTTCCCGAGTTCAAGAAAGACGGATTTATGCCGCTGCCTATGTGGCATGGACAACGATTACTCTACGTTGGAAGAGACTTTAAGTTACCTTTTGATGTCTGCTCGCCCCTTCCTCCAGGACAACCAAAGCCAGATGAGTGGCGAAAGACATCAAGCAGTAAGTATCCTCAACGCTTTAAATATTTCTGCATAGTTGCTAACATTGGCCTCAAGATCGCTTCGTAGGTGATGCTGCTTCTTTCTGGAAGAAGGAAGACATCTTTGACAGCTTTTCTTCAAAATGTGTCTGTACTCCGGAAACCGGGTGTGATGAGCGTTGCCAGAACAGGATTATGCTCTACGAGTGCAATGATACCATTTGTGCCGCTGGTCGTGCTCATTGCACAAACCGGGCCTTTGGTGACTTACAAGAACGTCGCAAGGGTGGTGGAAAGTACAGAATTGGCGTAGAGGTTATAAAGACTCCTGATCGCGGTTACGGTGTCCGAAGTAACCGCTGCTTTGAAGCCAACCAAATCATCGTCGAATACACTGGAGAAATTATCACAGAGGACGAATGCGATCGAAGAATGAATGAAGATTACAAGAACAACGAGGTGAGTTGGAAATGCTTCCTAATCTGTACATTTACTGACTATTTGACCAAGTGTTACTACCTGATGTCTTTTGATCAGAATATGATCCTTGACGGTACCAAAGGTAGCATTGCTAGATTTGTCAACCACTCCTGCAAACCCAATTGCAGAATGGTTAAATGGCTTGTTGGCGGAAAGCCTCGTATGGCTCTGTTCGCTGGCGATGATCCGATTATGACCGGTGACGAATTAACTTATGACTACAACTTTGATCCCTTCTCGGCGAAGAACGTTCAGGAATGCCGATGCGGCAGTGCCAATTGTCGTGGCGTGCTCGGACCTAAGCCAAAGGATCCAAAGCCGGTCAAAGAGGCTATCAAGGAGGTTGTCAAAGCTGGCGTTAGAGCTGGGAAGCGGAAGCTGAAGGAGCTGTTTGGCGGCGAAGATGAGGAGGATCCAGTAGACCCGCGAAGCCCGAAGAAGAGAAAGATGAAGGCAGCCAGGGGGATTCAGAAATCTGCTTCTTCAGCTAGCATGAAGGTGGCGAAAGGAGCCGCCAAGAAGATCAAGAAGAGCGTCTCTGCACCCTTTTTGAATTCACGCAAAGTAGTCGGTGTCAAGCGTGGTAGCGGTCGTGTTGTTGCAGTCAAGAAGACGCGAGTCAGTTCTGCGAAGCGTTTTGCCAAAGTGCAAAGCAAATCGTCTCGAAATTCAAGCTTGACCGTGGTAGCCTCGGAGAAGAGCCCAAAAGGCTCCAAGAGTCCTCCACCAAAGATGTCCAGTGTAGGAAAGAGAAGTGCCAAGAAGAAGATACTGGGTAGCATCTACGACGACAGAAGCGGCACTCCATCACGAGATGCCAGCAATGGAACTGTCAGGCTCATCCCCGATTCCGACGAAGAGTAAATGGTACCTACTTCAACTTGTCAGCAAAGCAATAATCAGTGCCAGCGTTATGGGGGAGAAAAGTAGCCTCGGTGGTTTTCTGGGCTCATTTCAGCAGAGCGTCAACTTTTAGGCGCTCTGCTTTGGGATTGCATGGAGGGAAAGTGTTTCTTATTGATGTGGCTCGTCTTTCAACAGGAGCCTCTGTGTATGATTATGTTACTTCCTCTTATGGGATGGTGAGCATGGCGCATGATTTGATTTTCAGTTGGGTCCTGAATTTTATGGAACAGGGACATTCTCTGAGGCTAGGCGTCGGAGTACATTAGCAAATCCCAGTCAGAAATAATTCTAAACGCGTTTGTTTACTTGTTCTCGTCTCGGATCATGGAACACGGATCATGGATCATGGATCATCTTGCTTAATATTGATTCTTGGGATGGTCGCTACTGTACTGACACTGACTCCTGGACATCCTGAACAATTACTACGGTTTCGAAAACTAGTGTTAGATATCAGCCATGTAGTACCGTAGGGAATGGGTCGTGACTATTAATATCGGAGGTGAGAGTTATAGGGTTATAGACACGCTTGTATGTATACGGACTTTCGCGGATACTTGAGTTCAATGTTATATAGTGTTGTTTTACATGCTAACATAGTTGTAATTTCTATATCGCGGAGACGTGAATATATATTCAAGAATGTATCTCTATTCTTATCACACTATACATGTATACACGCCCTTTTCTAACTCATTAATTTCCTGCGGAATCCAGATTAGCAGAAGCGAAATAGTCGGGTTTTCAAGGCCGGAAGTCGCCGAGTTTTATAGTATAGTAGGAATGATGGGCTTTTAGGGGTTATTGACTAAGAGATGTTGTAAAGTCCGATATTACGGAGTGGAGTAAGTGTATTGGATGACATATGGGGTTGTATTGGTAAGCGGGGTACGGTGTTCCGAGTTCGAAATTATTACAGAGTATGTCGGGACAAATGCGTGTGTCAGTCATGTGACTTAGCGCATGCTGACTAAGCAGCATTTGCGACGATGCATAACATCGTCGCCCTCTACGTAGGAATAGCATCACGAACACATGAACCACAGAACAGCAGTCTATACATAGCAAACTAGAGCTATGCACTAGATATATAACTGTCACCCCTACCTGTAATACCAACACTAATCAGTGATTAACCTCATAGTTAGTCACAGAATAGCTAGGGACCCTCAGAAGAGGCATCGTTGCAAGAAAGCAATAATATCGCCACTTTTGCGCTACCTTAGATTCGCGCCTTTTAGGGACTCTACTTCTCGTTGCAGGACAAGCTATTATTGTTGCGGGAGAGCAATAATATTGCCACTTTAACACCTTAGAACTGCCACTCGAAGCAAGAGACTACAAGCACGCAAATTGCGTCTATCACGCAGAATAACGCTATTCACAAAGATTTGCTCGAGATCTTAAGCTAGAAGCTTCTTGTTGCAGGAGAGCAATAATATCACCACTTTGAAGCCCTAATTCAAGACCCAAATTATTATTAAGACTATTAAAAACGCCTACATCTTTGCACCTCTTAACTAAGCGCTAGCAAATCATTCCACTAACCTCCTCTTCTTGCAGCATCACATAGTATACGCCTACACTACAAGAACCCTTAAATAACCTCTCTACCACCTTAAAACACTATAAGCAAAGAACCTCATTCACAGCATTAAATCTACGCCAAGAACGCAAATTCTTCACGAATTTATAGAAACACATTAAAACGCCCCACAAATTAACGAATTTCTATGCATTCACAAAGCACTTGTGTTTCCACCTCTTTCCATAGCAATTTCAGCTCTCCTAGAGCATTTAAGAGCTAGTACCTGACTACCATAATAATGCAAGCATTACATCTATTAAAAACGTCTCCTCTACTACCTACAAATCACTTCCAAATACCCTTAAAATGTTAGAAAGCAGCCACTAGCCCCTGCAGCCTTAGGGCCCCCTCAAACTAGTCATTCCAGGATAGTGGGAGCCTATTATAAATCATAAGACTTGGGCTAAGAAGAGCGCCTATAGCCTTGATGTCGCTAATGCTACTATAGAGGATTTGAATGGATTCCTGCTCTATAGCATTATTTTCTACCACAATAAAGGTTATATAGACGAGATCCTATAGGATTGGATAAAAGGTGATTTTGAGGAATGGACTAAGGAGATATAGAAGGGCGTTGCACTATATGCTCTATGCACCTTCTGCGATTTTGTTATATGCTATAGAGTATATATGAGCACTAAGGCAGGAAGCATAGCTATGCATATGCATGCAGCGATTACAAATGACTACTATAATTAGTCTGACGAAGAGATCTAAAAGCAGCTTGTTAAGAAATAAGCTTTTGTATTATAATAGAATCCAAATTAGCAGCTAGACGACCTTAATTCTTAATTCGGCGCCCTTGCAATAGGTAGCATTACAAGCTAGAATATAGCATATCGAGATGCCTTAGAGTAATAGCTAATTGCAACGCTACCTTAGCAGACCCCTAATTTGAGAGCCGCAACACCTTAAATCTAGTAGTAATAGCATTATTAGACCCCTATCCAAACCCCTATCATTCCTGCGCGTTAATAGTATTATTAGGAACCTTAAAATTAGCAATTCCCTATCCTTCCGCAGCAGCTTCCATAGACCCCTATTATCACTTAGTATACCCTTAACCCTACGCAACAAGCATTTAAGCCTCACATCTAGCCTCAAATCCAGCCTTAGGATTAGAACCTCTCCTCTAAGCATTTCACCGATCTAATTAGGTTCTATAATAATAATATAAGGTACAGCGGCGATTTATATAAATCCATTAATATTAGCCTTTGCATCTTCTATAAATGCTATAATAATGTTAGGATACCGCAAAATCAGTATTATTGCGCCTTCTCTACAATGCTTAGGGACAACGCAAGGGATTTTTACTATGCAGAGATCACTAGATACCGCTATGATTTCACTACTATAGTCCAAATGATAAGAGAACGATTTGAAACACTATAGAGACGATTGTACTACTAGCAGCAATGGGACCTAGTCTCACTTGTGCGCATAATCGAAAAGAACTTAGAAAAATTAAGGCTTAAATGCCTTTAAATCCTATTTAATAGGATCCGCGACCTCTTATATGGTCTTGGAGATAGGACCGATAATAATATAAAAGAGAAGCTTATTAGCGCATGCTGGAAGATTAAAGAATGCTTAGTTGCGCTTTATAACCCTGCATTAATATACTAAGGTTTGTGTACTTAGCTGAGAATAGCAATAGACCTCTCTATAAGCCGCAGCGTCTTATTTGCCTAAATTGTTAAGCAGAGGGAATAGAGGCAATAGTAGGAGCAATATAGGCAGCTGCAAATCGCATCCTTAGCATTTAATAAAGAGATTAACAAATGATTTATTGTTTTGCTAGGGGATTAGATTGCATTGCAGAGCTGCATCTATAGAGCCTCACATAGAGCCTCACGTAGAGCCTCACACTAAAACCTTTTGCGACGCGCGCCCTTATAACAATTTGCGCATTGCAACTAAGCGATCTAAGAATGCAGTTCTTATTAGTTTCTTATTAGTTGCAGCCACTAGCGCGATTGGTTATAGAGGATTTCTTTTACCTATTACCTGATTGGCTATCACTCACTTTAGCATCAGCCCACATTATATATACAGTACGCATATGCATTGCATTGGAATAGCAAGACCTATACTGCATTGGTAGTAGTAGGTTAGATAGATACGCATTATCCTATAGTATCGAGCGACAAAGTAAAGATTTGTTAGTATCGGGACAAATGCGTGTGTTAGTCATATGACTTAGCGCATGCTGACTAAGCAGCATTTGCGACGATGCATAACATCGTCGCCCTCTACGTAGGAATAGCATCACGAACACATGAACCACAGAACAGCAGTCTATGCATAGCAAACTAGAGCTATGCACTAGATACGTGACCGTCACCCCTACCTGTGATACCAACAGAGTAAGCATTTTGTGATGGAGTTACACGGGTTGGATGTAATAGCAGGTTAGGAGCACTCTGACTGCTTTAAAATTTGCTGTGACAGCTAATTGAGGGAGGGTACGCGTGAGAGTTCTGGATTATTATTAATAAGAGTCTCCTCTTGGGTTTTTTCAGTTGAATTTTCTTGGGTTTAAATATCTAGCCATAGTCTCTTTTTGCAAAGTGCTTTAGATATTAGTATTTCATCTCGTTGCAACTGTTCTCCAGCAATCATCGACACCATCTTTCTTCCACTTGCTCACCACCAACTCCTTCCCACAGACTCTTAGTCCAAGTCCAATTCTCAAATATCAAACAATGACACACATCGTTATTCTAGGAGCCTCCCAAGCTGGAATTCGCACAGCACATCGGATCCTCATGCAGGCGGAGAAAGCTGGAGAAGCAGGTCCAGTCAAACTTACCCTCGTGTCTCCAAACACGCATATGTACTGGAACCTCGCCTCGCCTCGCGGTCTCATCCCCGGCCAACTTACGGACGAGGAGCTGTTCCAGCCCATAGCTCCAGGCTTGAAAAGATACACAGCGAGCAAAGTCGAATTTGTCGTCGGCCGAGCAGAAGGGCTTGATTTTGCTTCGAAGACGGTGTTGGTTTCTAGCGCGAGTGGGAATAAGAGCCTGGGATACGATGTTCTGGTTCTTGCTACTGGCGCTAGTACCAAGGCGGAGGCGGCTTTTAAAGGATCGGGTTCGACGGAAGAGGCGAGGGATGCTGTGCGTGCGTTCCGAGCACGGGTTGGGAAGGCTGGGAGTATTGTTGTAGCGGGTGCTGGACCGACGGGTGTTGAGTTTGCGGGCGAGCTGGCGTTCGTGTATGGGGAAGAGAAGCATGTTACTCTGGTCAGTTAGTTTACTTCCGCCCTTCGCAGGTTGGCACTCCACGTGTCGTTCTTTTTGGCTGCACCCCCCGCTTCAAATACCTAACATTGTGTAGGTGGCAAGCAAAGCTGTAGTTTTCGATGAAGCTCCGGCACAAGTATCGGAAACTGCACTGAGGTTACTGCAGAATCTGAATATAAGCGTCAAGCTACAGGCAAGGGTGACCGGCACGAATGAATTGCCGGATGGTAGGCAAGAGATCACTCTTTCCGATGGCGAAAAGCTTGTTGCCGATATGTATGTTCCTGCGTATGGATTGGTTCCCAATGCTTCATACGTCCCTGCACGGTACGTGGATACTAAGGGATATGTTGTGGTTGATGAGTACCTCAGAGTCAAGGGTGCTGGGAATGTGTGGGCAATTGGCGACGTGACCGATATGGAACCTTCGCAGTTGATATACGCGGATCAACAATCGAGCTATGCCGCTGAGGCTATTATCTCCATTCTGCGGAATAAGGAGCAGGTGCCTTATGAGATAAACCCCACACGTATGACATTCCAATTTCTTCCTTAACTTAGACTGATCTTTTGTTCCTAGGCATGTTGGGGTGTTCGATTGGTAGAAATGCTGGAGTGGGTTTCCAAGGAACTATGGAGCTTCCGCCTGCCTTGATTCTTCAACATAGGAAGCATTTATTTACGGAGTTTTTGATTCCTGCCGTTGATGGTTCTTTGTATCAAAGCGAGGTTGGACAGAAGCGAGTTGTTCTTTGACGCTAGTTAGGCTGGGAGGAAAAGAACTGTTTTGACTGAGCCTTATATCTAGTCATAGTAGAGAAGGCCATTGTCAGTATCCAAGGTAGACTTGTTCGATTTTTGGAAAGCGTGATTCTTCTCAATCAAGTCCTCGTTGGTGTAGACTTATGATAAGGTGTTTTCAATATTCTGTTCGAATTCGTTCAATAAACGGATCTTTCATGTCTGTCCGGAGACTCAAGCAAAGAGGAACAGTATAAACGCAGTAATTAGTATAATCAGCAGATCTGTTATCAAGCAACATTTTGCAGGTGACAGAAAGTGATTCTCGAGAGTCGTCGTTGTCGTGTCGTTGACCCTTTATCACTAGCGCCCGTGCTAGCGTGCCACCCGACGCGGAACGCGGTTCGCTCTCCGCATGGGATTTTTTTTAGGAAATGTCGACAAGCATCATCGTCCAGCAAGTACATAAAAGTCCATTATTCACAACAACATACAACTCCAAACCAAACAGCCAATTCTGCCATTTTTTCCATGATCTGACATTATTCAAACTACATCTCTTCAATCTCCACCTTCATTCCACCACGTTCATTTGAGAGCCCCCGAGTTCTCATCCACACTTCATGAATACCAGATCTACATCACAACCACCCGCCTCACAACCACAGCACCACCTGGACTCATCAGCAATTCTTCAGTCGAGGGAATTGGGGGAGGTTGGTGTTGAGAAGCCACACTATGCATCCACGATATCAAGCAAGCCGGCGCCCGTCGCAAAGTCATGGGCGCATTTCGTAGCCGGAGGGTACTTTCTTCCCCCTTTCCTTCCATCCCCCTCAAACCCCTCTTCCTTCCTTCAATCTCAACATACTTACTAATGTCCAAAACAGAGTAGGAGGCATGACAGCCGCAACCCTAACCGCCCCCCTCGACGTCCTAAAAACCCGCCTACAATCCGACTTCTACCAATCCCAACTCCTTCAATCCCGCGCCGCCAAAGGCATCTCGCCGCACGCGCACCTATCCGCCTTCCGCTCCTCGATCCTGCATTTCCGCGAGACGTTCCAGATCCTCGGGTCCGTGCACAAGCTCGAAGGCTGGCGCGCGCTCTTCAAGGGGCTGGGCCCGAACCTGATCGGCGTGGTGCCTGCGAGGAGTATCAATTTCTTCGTCGTGGGGAACGGGAAGAGGATCATTGCGGATAACTTGAATGACGGGAAGGAGAATGCGTTGGTTGTCCTGGGTGCTGCGGCGCTGGCGGGGGTGGTTACGAGTACGGTTACGAATCCGATCTGGCTGATCAAGACGCGGCTGCAGCTGGATAAGAATGTGGTTGAGAAGAGTGGGGGACATGCGGTGCGGCGGTATAGGAATAGTTGGGATTGTATCAAGCAGGTTGTTAATAAGGAGGGTGTGAGGGGGCTTTATAAGGGGATGAGTGCGAGTTATTTGGGGGTGTCGGAGAGTACGATACAGTGGGTGCTTTATGAGGAGATGAAGAAGAGTTTGGAAAGGAGGGAAGGGAGAATTGTGGCGAGTGGGAGGGAGAGGACGGCGTGGGATCAGGTGGTTAGTTGGACGGGGAGTATTGGAGCTGCGGGGAGTGCGAAGTTGGTTGCGGCGCTAGGTACATATCCTCACGAGGCAAGTCAATACCCTTCATTCTAGGTATGTTGCTAACTAGTTCATAGGTTGCCCGCACACGTCTCCGTCAAGCACCATTAGAGAACGGCAAGCCGAAATACACGGGCTTAATCCAGTGCTTCAAGCTAGTCTGGAAAGAAGAGGGCATGGTTGCCATGTACGGTGGTCTCACGCCGCATTTGCTGCGGACAGTACCCAGCGCAGCCATCATGTTCGGAATGTATGAGGGTATCCTGAAGCTACTGCATGCAGAGAGATAGAAATAGAGAAGAGCACCTGTACTTGTATGATACGTGTAAAGAATTTGGCGTTTGTACATATAGGGTCTCTGGCTGGAGTTTTACATAGACCTTCCACCCTTGGGTAAATGGGGCGGCAAGATGTATTATATATAGTATTGGGTGGACATGACCTGCATGGCTGATCTGGATAAGCTCGCCTCACTACTCCTATTAAATAATGAGCACATTAGAATATTAAATTTCTCCTCCCACCCGCTATCTCTAGAAAAGTCAATGGCTACGTGACGACCAGCTCAAACTCCCCAGACATTTCCTCATATGGAAATAGCAAACGGTGAGTAGATGGCAAGTATGGAACCAGGGTATCAGAATCAAGAATCATAGTGTCTCATTGGTATTTGTATTTGTATTTGCATTCTCAAGGAGCATTAACACCATAAGCGCTTAAACCCAGTCCGCTTTTCCCCCAAAGCGGAGCGCAATTGCAAATGAAACCAAAGAACAGCAACGCTAGAAGGGAACGCCTGTGAAGTACAAATACGCCCTATTGCGAACATGAAGTGAAAATGAGGTTTGTACGCATCGCATCCATTCATAGCTCCAATCCTACACGTCAAACCGTATGCGATTTTTGCAACAAGGAAAGGTCATGTTGTAGTTTCGTAATCATCGTAGCCGGTCGTGGCTTTTGCAGCTTGCGTGGTCTACGTTTTTCGTTGGTGGGGTCTGGTCACCAGGCATTGCGGTCCCAATTTGGATCTGTATCGCTCTGTATCAGCTCTGTTCTTTGGTGAAGCCTTTCCACATCTCATGCAGGTAACTCCATTTGAAGCTTTGCAAGGCCCCGGAAATATCAGATGTAAATTCAACTCACCCTGCACAAAACCCGCCAACACCTTGCTACCAGTCTGCAGCAACGGGTGACCGACAACAATCTGCAGGAACCGCTGCAAGCCCTCCCTCCGATGCTCAATCACATCATCGCTAAACCGATTCGTAAAGACCTTTCCGGGCAACGGCGGGATCGTGACTCTCGCAGACTCGCGCTCAAGAATGTCGCGGAAGTACTCGAAGTCCGAATAGCGTCTGCGGACCGAGGAATGGCGCAGCTTGAAGGCGGGGATGTTGGTGCGGCAGAGGATCTCGTAGTCGGTGTACATGTTGCGGCCCATGCCGTGGGTGCGTGGGTTGCGAACCTGGTGGGGGAGGGGAAGGTTAGTGAGGCTGTTGACGTGAGGGGTGGGGTGGAGTGAGGCGGGGGAGGGGATTTGGGTAGATGGTAGTAAATGGTAGTAGATGGCGCAAATAAGGGTATAGTATAGGAGAGCGCAAGTGCTTACTTCTATCTCAAGGAAGTTCTCGGGAGGGCCGTAAATCTCCTCGAAGCTCTGCTGGCGCGAATCGGGCATTGCCTGCATGGTTGCGGTTTGGAGGCGCGCAGGGTGTTAGTAGTAGGTAATTGCTCTCTGCTAGCTTTGAGTTTGCCGTGATCTTCGTAATCGTCTTCCAGTGAGCTCTCTATGCGCAGGTCAAGGTGGTTTTATGGACAGTGGTTGTTGTTGTGAGCGAATTCTGGTAAAGACCACACGGCAATACACTACCGTACGTCGTCACACGAGGCGGAAGAACGTCAATGGTGAAGCGGGGCAGTCACGTGCAAGTAGAAGGATGGCTGCATAAAAGTCAAGGTTTCCCCTCTCTCTTTCACTCCTTTTTAATTTGTTGGTGCTACTTGAGTATCATCAGGCTGTGAAGAGCAAGGTGACGAGTCCGTAACATGATCTTTCATTGTTTCTTCCTTTGAAAGCTCCCGCTTAAGTGACGGAATACGGAGTAGCAACCATCCATCTTCTTCCATTTCTCCATCAAGACTGGAAATATATTTCTGTACAGCTCCCTCCATATACATTTCTGCAAGCTTTTATTGTTGCATCTGCTTCCTTCTATTCATCATGGCTGTCTGGCAGCAAGTTCTCCTGCTGGCTGGTCCCCTCGTGAGCATTGCTGAAGCTCGAACCACTACCATCGTTGCTAATACTGCTAGTTGCTGCTCTTGTTAACAGCTATTGCGGGGTAAGTAGCTCTGAAGTAGATACCCGCAAGTTGAGGCTTCCCCTAATTCAGGCCAACAGCTATGCCTACTCTCAAATCCGCTATCTCAACCTCCCCGTCCCTCAAGCCCTCGCCCTCTTCACCGTGGTCCTTCCACTGATTACCGGCGTCTCAACACAAGGTGTCCGCAGCCTGATCCAGGGATCGACGAAAAACGAACAGTTCCAGCTCACTATACCCCTCATCGCTGTCATCGGCTTCCAGCTGATTTACGAAACCATCGTAGCTACCCTCGCATTGACGCACATGATACCACCGAATGCCTTGAGATGCGAACTCAACGACAGGTGGGCGAAGCTATACAGAAATCGGGATACTAAAGGGATTCGGACGATCCAAGATACCTTTGAGTGCTGTGGTTTGAACAGTGTTAAGGACCGCGCCTTCCCATTTGGAGAACCTTCTACTTGTGCGACAAATTACGGAAGGAGCAATAGCTGTTTCGGAGAATGGAGGAAGGCAGAGCAAGTCAATGCTGGCTTGCTCTTTCTCGTTGCTGTTGTTGTGTTCGCACTAAAAGTACACCTCACTTTTATAGTCGGTTTCGTAAACTGAACATCCAAGCTGACACATGTTCATAGGTTGGATCAATCTTCACGCTCCTCTCCCGCGCCTCATGGACGCACTTGCCGCTAGTCCGCGCATTCAAGCGAATTGGTGCCTCTGCCCAAAATGGAGACGAAGATGCCAGAGCAACTATGAGGAGACTCATCGAAGGAGGCTCTGTGGAAGAGCCATACCTGGATGATCCAGAGGCTGCTAGGGAAAACGAAAACGAGAATCACGGCCCCAGAGTCCAACCATCTGCCCTGGGCGAGACACCTAATGAATGGGCTGATGGTGATGAGCAGGGTGCTAGGGACGCCCGAATTAATTTGTAACGTGTCTGTAGAGAAGCTATACAAGGGCGACTAGCTGGGCTAGTTCGTTAGGAAAGCAGGCGCTATTTGAGAATACGCACAGTTGCGGAAGGGTAAATCCTTGACATTACAGCTGTAAAGGAGGAATATGCACTAGTTTTTTTAACGTTCTCCATTTTTGCTCTCCCTGCAAACGTGCAATAGTTGTCGATATTATGTTTTCTTCCATTTGGTAGTACATTAGGAAGTCCTTAGCGTTTTATATATTGTAATTTAAGCTTTCCACGAATACTTAATTAGCAGTCCCAGTCTTCTTTCCACGTGGTTCTTAATGTAGTAATAAGGTTTTGCCATGCGAAGAGACATTTACGACGGTCCAAAATTCAGTTGTTGTGAAGGAGCCTCCGTAGTTCCCAGATCAAGTATCAAATTCAAGTGTAATTGCGTTATAGTACCTGCTCCATGAACGCGGTAGCCACAAAGAGAAAAAAGTGAGAAGTGTAGTCCTAGCCATCTCTTTCCTTATCCATCATTAGGGTAATTATCTAGCCTACTGCCCCTTTATAACACCTCCCACCGCCACGAAGCATCTAGTTTTACAGCCGTACTCAGGTCAGGCGGCAAATTCTCTGGGCTCCCCGTGCACGAGTAAGGCACTTGAGTTGAATTTCTCGCCTTCGAGGCTTGGGCCGTGAGTTTTCAATTCGAAACCGCAATTGTTGGAGGGATAGGTATTTTTTTTTTCTATAACAGTGTGTATAAAGCTAATACTAGTTGTACAGCCTTCAAAGTTCCGAACGAAATTTTATAGGCTTAGGCTATCTCACAAATGTTGCGCTATAATGGGATCATATGGAATTTTGGTCGCCAACAATTCCTTGCCCGGACCGTAACGCTCGAATTTATAAACGAAAATCGAATGCAGAATGGCACACAAGTCAATGCTATCAATCCTTCTAATGATGAATGAAACAGCGACTTGACAGCAATTCGGGGTTTGACAACAAATGAGGAAGGATTCGGAGTTTCAGTCTTTGCTCTTTTAACTTTTGGCCTCGATGTTTGTTTTATGTTTAAGTATTTGTCAAGGGGGTACGGTTCGGGGGCTATTGCGATGCGTGTTGGCTCTTGGGTCAGAGATCCTATTTTGGTGTTAGGAGTTTTCAATTTCCACTGGGTTTCTTTGAATTGAGTTAGTGGACTTATATAAGTTCCCTTCACTTCACTGGCCCCATCTTTTTTATTTTTTTAGATCGTCCTCATTCTTTCTTAGTGGGTGGACATGACGACGTTTTTTAACCACTTTACCTTTCGAATGAAGTCGCACAGGACGCTTCGAATAGCGTGATCTTTATCTATTTCCACGAGATGGACAAGTCAAAGGTGTCGGGGAAGACGGAGTCGCTCTTCTCTTTGGTACTTGTTATTAATGAGCATCTTACCTCTCTATGGTAAGCAAGTGTGTCACGAAAGGATAGGGATTTTAATCCAAAGCTACAGAGGCGCTGATTCACACTCTCCCAACTTTCCAAGAGGTACAAAACCATCGCACTGCCAGGACTCGATCCCTTCCACTTTTTACTACAACTCCCCAAACCTCAACTAAACACTACAGTATCAAACTTACAAACAAAAAAAATCAAAACCCTACCACCTCCAAATGTCA
>QGMG01000441.1:0-29170 GCA_007825325.1 Lachnellula cervina | reverse complement strand
TTGGTGGGGTGGGATACCCGTTGGCCTGAGGCCGCCATCCACCCCCCATACGGGCGGTGTTGGGATGCAGACTCTTAGCACGTGATGAGGACTCATTTTGCGTAAGGAAGAGGAGAGAGATGGTTTGGAGTCAAGATCTGGATGTCTTGCATGTGTACTTTGCACTGGCACTCAACTCAATAGATCACATGCTTAAGTTAATCTGGGTTGGTTGTCGTCGAGTTATGTATCTTAATCCAATAGCTACAAAACCATGCTTGCTAGAGCTTCTTGGTGGAATATCTAGTTCCAGTATGATATATGGCGGTATATGCAAGTATGATGCTATAACTCATGCCGGGTATAAATCTCTCCATATACGCCATGCAATACAAACGCAGTGATCGAGAAATCGCAGGAGTTTTCTGGATCGTCTCGAGACTTTCGGTTGTGTGCACTGTTTCGGTACTCCGCTCTACGGCGTCGCCGAAGCCTTTATAAATCCCCGATGTGTATCAAGGGCCAATAAGTGGGGCCCGGCCTTCCTCTGCGGTGATCGTAGATATTCGGTAGAATTTCTATACTTGGTCTTGCCGGCTCCCTTCACTACCCAGATGAACAAATGATCAAAAGGCTTGAAAGGCTTGTCAATATCAGATGTTCATCCACCAATCAGCTTCATCTTCCGTCGAATCAACTTGATGCCAAGATGGATAGGCCCCTGAGTCGCTCAGACCAAATCGATTAGTAGGAATACTAGAGATGCCATCTTGGATCCGTGTGTCGAGACCCGTATTGAGGCAAGCACAAGGGCCTTGGCAACTACAGCGAGGCTCACTTGCATACCCAGAGTCGGAGAATATATCTCGTCTTGGTTGTTCAGCTTGTCCGAGCCGTAGAAGGTCTAGTGTAGGCTGTTCGGTACGAAGAGGAGCTTCAAATGCCGCGTCGAGGAAGTTCGACTGGAGAGGTAGGCTGTATGCGGCCCAGTCTTCGGTCCAAGTTACTCGCGGCATTGGAGACATATTATTATTGGGCGGGGAGATGGCTTGGGTCACCATATCTGGATCGACCCCTTGCCTTTCTCGGTATGCTCGGAAGACCCGGTCTTGGCAGTCTTGAATGATTCCAACGAGACTTCCGATCAAAGCGGCCTCTAATGGCTGAGTCTCTCGGTGGACAACTTCCTCAATATTACTGCGAACCAGGCGGGGGAGCTCACGCCGAATGTACTCCTCGTAATCTGCTAGTTCTCGAGAGTCAGGAGACGATGGGGTTTCTGTTTTGACTGCCTCAAAATCTAGGGCACCGTCAGTATACTATACAAGTAACTCAAATTGTGCCTTTTGGGAACTTACATGGGGAAGGAATTTCCACATTAGGAAATATAATCTTATAAATATCTTTCCATCTCTCTTCATCGGTTTGATTTGGATGAGACTTCTTCCTACTTCTGAGCTGTCTCTCGACAGCTGGGGTGATTCCTGTAGGTGGGTTCCCTGATTGAACATCACATATATCAGTAGCGGCAACAGTAATGTGTGAATCAAGCTGTTGCTGCGTCTTAAACGTCCTCCAACATCTTTTGCAGTGAGGTGAAATTTGATGGCACCTATAAAGGTGTTCCCTAGGTTCAAATAAGTATAGGAACCATAAAACTGAGGTTGAAAAACTTACTTCACCCTCGCTATCGACCGCCAATGATTCAAAGCGCATACTCTATTGTTGTATATGTTATATTGCCGCGAATTGTGTTTCCGAAAGGGGCAAGCAAATCTTGTTCCATCTCCTCCATTTGGCGCTGGAGATCGGCGTGGTTGCCGAGATCTCCTGTCCTCATTGTCCTCAGGCCCTTCATCGTCATCAAACCTCTGCCGCTTCCTCTCAGCTTGCTTTGACGGCGCTGGACTAGTTTGTGTGGTGAAGCTAGTTGGTGTTGAGGAGCTCTGGGAGGTGTTATTACACGTGGTGATATTCGAATCCCATTCTTGATGATCGAAAAGGATCCAGAACTCATCCATCACCCTATCTACCAAGTCTTGCTTGATGGGGTTTAGGATGAAGCCTATGTCATTTCTATCTGACAGCCTTTCGGCATCCAAGTCATGAAGAGAACCACATCGGCTACTGCCGTTCGAGGCGTCATCAGACTCAACACCACAGTCTTCTGATGTGCTTTGTATATCCGATTCGGCGTCTGATGTTCCTGTTGAGCCCTTTTCGCTTGCTGAAATGTCTTCCTCAGAGTTAGCCTCTTCTTCGAGGAGAGTGGTGGTACCAGATAGTGCTCTATTGTGAGATTGCAACAAATCCTCAGGATCATTGGTATCCGGTTTTGAGGGAATATTCCTCTCACTGGTTGAGTTTGCTCGAACAACTTCGTGAGCTCGAGCCTGATCGTAGGTGGGAATACCGTGTGAAGGTTTAACGAATTCACCGACTGAAGGCATATCAGAGGTTGTATCGTAATCCTGCTGAGGAGTGAAACATTCTAGCCAGTCTTCCTCGTCACTATCATCATGAGCTGCCCGAAACGAATCCGGCTCCACAGCGCAAACAGTCCTTACAGATGTGTCGTAGACGTAGGAGGAAGGACTCAAACAAGCAGACTTATTGACAGGCCTAGGAGGAGTTGCGCTGGCCTTGGGATCGTTCAATGTGGTTGTTGGAAGTGTCGCGATTGTCTTCATTGAACCAGGATCCTGGGCAGTTTTGTCCAACAGCGAGGGAGCTTCTTTGTATAATCTCACGTTGGCTTGTTCTGTCTGACTGTAATACATCGTCAGGCAGTCTTCGAGTTCATTTTCGTTTCCATGCTCTTCGTGGTCCTCGTTTTCCACAGCAATACATTGCTCCACTCTTTCGTGAAATCGTACGTTCTTTGCCGTGGTCGACAGGTTTTGGTCCGAGGTAATCCTTGTTGTGGAAGCAAATCTAAGAGAATTCCTGGCCGATCGTTCCGATCCAGTTCTAGATAATCATCATGGGGCCGAGACTCAGTGCTTTCGGGTTGTTTGTCCAGAGAAGATGATGACATGGAGCGTTGGAGCAACGCATCGCACAAGCTTCGTTTCTTTAGAATAGGCTTTACATTTAGGGGTGAAACCTGGTGTACAGTTGATACTGTAGCTCCCGAGGTATAACACAAATCTGACTCGTTACCGATGGTCTGAAGAGGCCCATATAGCCAAGTGACATCGCGATCCTTGTTCCTGATAGATGTTAGCACGTGACAAATACGCGGCTGCAACTACGCATACCAACTGATGGTGTCTGGTGTTATTGTGACGAGATTCAGTCTTTCTTTCCCCCAAATTCGCCAGGCCGCATTCTCTAATCTTTCCTTCTTGCTGTAATCTTTCCGTTTTGACCGAAGATGCTTCCAAGACGACCAGATATCTTCTTCACACCAGTCATGGGAAAGATAGTCTACATGTCTCGACGGGATAGCAATAACTGCGACGTCGTCTTCAGCACGTTCAATTGGGTCTGGCCAACTGGGTTCTTCAGTTGGACTAATTGCCTGAAAAGAAGAGAAATCATCGCAGGAGGCTGAAATTTGCAGGCCGGAATTATCAGTGTCATCGTAAGAAGGAAAATCTATCTGTTCTTCATCCCCGGAAAGGTCGTCAACGCCGCCGAGGGAGAAGGTAGTGCGTGTAGAGTGAGATCCCGCAAGACTACTGGAGCGGCCGGTGCTAACATTGCTTTCTGTTTCACTCCATTGCGAGGCATCTACGTCGCTATCGATCAAATCGGCGTCCGCAGATGGGAACTCGGTGAAGGCGAGATGGCGGTTCGGAATGGGGCTCTTTCCGTGCTTTGGAGCTCGGAAGGTCTTGTACTCTATGATATCTTCCCATTCAAAATGGATATCCTCAGGTCCAGGCCGTGAGTCGTCCATGGTATGGTTATAAAAACTGCTTCGAGGTGAGAGGAAACGAGCACGGGCCGCCAAAGCCTCGTCGGATAGGCAAAAGTCTCAACAATTTGCGTTCTTTGAATAGCCTTGCTTGGGGTGCAGATTGTTGGGTCATGTCAGGCAAAGAGGCAAGTGAAGATTGAGTAGCGGTACTCGTAGGAGTGCACAATATGAATTGTTTGTAAACTGCGACTCTGGACTCTGTTGATGAACTTGGGGTGTCATCTTCTCTTCTCCCCAAATCAGCGCGGACGTATGTGGCTGCTCCTGCTGTTGAGAACTCGCGACTTGCGCGTAACTACTTTGGATGAATATCACCTCCCAGATCAGGCCTGGTGGGCTAGAGATGCAGGGGAAATGAGCCTTATGCGCAGACGCGGGCCGCTTTTTACTGTAAATTATTCGGAAGGCCGGCCTGGCGCCCTCAACAGAATCCTAAATTACATACAGTAGGTACGGAGTACTGGCGAGACTGGTAGCCATACCGGTACTCCGTAGTAGGCGTGGCGTAGGCGGTAGGTACCTTCCAGGTTGTTAAGCGACTGGGACCCATTATTCGTTCCCTCGCCTCACCCTCATACTCTGTCCCTGTATACGGAGTAAAACCAACTCTCGAACATCTTCCAAAGCAGCGATGTGATTTTTGCTATTACAGTAGCAGCGAGTTTATATTTAGTGTTGGAGATAATAAATATTATGGTAATTTGCATTTGTTATCGTTATCATGCATGGCAGGTGCAGGGCAGGGCAGGGCATGGCACAATCATCCGTCAATAATCATCACCCACATTCGGCAATTTGTTCTGCTTCGGTGCTTCGGCGTGCGCCACTGCAACGGGCAGGACCGTACCCCCTGTACTTTGGACTTCCTTTCCTGGGGTCCCCATAATAGAATGTACCGGTAGCTAGCCAGTACATTTATTGCTTCTGTGATGGAGAAAACGCTTTATCACCACCATATTACCGTATCCGTTTCATACACCTCGGCATCATTGGATGTTTGATATACAGACTACCGAGTACAGTACTGCAAGTCTGCAACAAGATTCCAAGGCGGATCGTAGCCTCGCAGCCTCGGCTCGAAGGCTGACATTAGCACATGCGGCCGGTCCGGATCCTTCGTATTCCGGAGCGATATGATGCCTTGAGGTGTTTTATTTTAGACCATCGAATAACCTCAAGTTCAATCATGTCAACTTTTTCTACAAACGGGCTATCTCTTCAGGTTGCAGATCTGGCGGTTGGCTTTCCTCGATATCGCCGCCAGTCTTTATTACCTTTACTCCACCAAGTAATCTATGCTGAGACGGTATCCCTACATGACCATGTCTTCAAAAGCTTCAAGCCATCTGCCTACTTGCCAAAATTGGCCAATACGAGCACTAGTTTCCCTTGATAGTTAGTGGTTCATCCAATTGTGCTACACCATTTGAATCACTCACCAGCCAATAACCTTCCGTAGGACCCCCAACAATCATTACACCTTGGGGATAACCATCAGCTCTATGATACGTCTATTCTCGAGCAATACCTCCGTGTTGACGTCGGAGGTAGAAGCAAGTGTCAGGTCAGCGTTGCCAATGCTTTTTGCCCTGTCCTTCTGTTGCAGTCAGTCATATTCAGGCAGTCAGATTCAGTCAGGATCTTGCTACGCCGTCATGTCAGTCAGCCTCTTGTTATGCAGTCATATTCGGTCAGAGCGCAAGATCCAATCAGTGGAAAGCATCGAAGTTTCCCCACGAAACCAAGCAACGTCGAGACCTTTCAGACGCTCCGAGATGTGGGGGCTTGTCATTGATCGTCACTCTTCAGATGCGATTCCATACTGTATCAACAGCTCTTGGTGGGCATGAGGCCTGTGCCATTGCGCCAATGTTTGATTGTACCTCCTTTTCTTCCTAATCCATGTATGTCATTGAGATCTCTGGTCATCACTCTTGTGCGCTTGCGTCTCCTATATTATCTCGAGTACTCAATTTTGTCACCGTCCTATCTTTCTTTGTCTAGAGCCGAAGTTTTTCCAAGTTAAATCATTACCCCGTGATGAAAGCCTACTTCCTCACAAATTAGATACACTTTATCTTCCGACTACACAATTTTGGTCGTATTTCTTACTGTGGTACATACATTGGCTATCTGTGTTTCAAGCAACGCATTCCTTCAAGTACCTTCATGAGTGGGGCCTACCTCATCCAACCAATTGGAATAGCCGCTATAAAAATTGCAATAATTATATAGCTAGAGGCTCTTCGCAGGCTCCTTTCGACATAGTCAGCTGAATCTTAGTGCTGAAATACGCACATAAGCCATCAACGACATTCGGCATGATTTTGTCAATTTAGTGTCAAGACTACCCCAGTACCCACTTCCACTCGTGTGCCACGTGGGCTAAGGGCTTCCCACGTACAGTAAGATTCCTGTACACAGTAGATCATGTCTGACATTGCCACGGGAGTGCCGTGTGCTAAGCAGCCAAGTCATGTCAGAATCCCTTCGGTAAAGATGCAAGTAGCTCATTGGCTCGAGGTCTGGTCTAAGCCTTTCACTTCATCCACAAGACTGCCTTGGGGCTTGCCTCAATTTAGTTGAGGCAGACGAGAGCCAAAAATAGGAAACTTGGGGATCACATCTTCGTATCGGACTTTCTTTTAGCTTCTACTCAATACTTCTGAATGTGAATGACAAGTATATAGCTAGTGCTATGCATAAGCTGAGGCATTGAAATTTATTTCGGAAAATCATAATTGAGGGTCAAACTTTACCGGGACACATTCCGTTGGAATCTATCTCCCACGTAAGAGCTATTTACAGGATTCCACGCCTATCATTTGACCTCTTCTCTACTCCATAGACAAACCAGTCGTGAGATACTTACCCGGCTTCCCATCATACGCCACCTTGCGCATCCACTGCTCCACACTCTTAATCCTATCAGGCATAATCTCATCCAACAGTTCATAATCCCTCTTCCACAGTCCCGTATTCCCTCCACTCTCTCTAAAGATCTGCCACCACGGTCCAAAGTGCTCCGGGGCAGTCTTCAACGTTGGGTCGTCGTACCCAGGCGAGCCTTGTGAGCCGATCTTCCCTACTGGCATTGCATTGAGCACGTCCTGGAGCGGAATATCCTCGTATCTTGCTTTATTGCCAGTCACTGCTTCAAATGCGGCTGCGAGGTCAGAGCCAGATACATGGGCTATAGCAACGCCGAGGTAAAGTCCAGCAGAGCGCTTAGGGTGTTCAAACATCCACTGCGAGTTCTCCTAGTCAGCATTGCCAACCAATAAATCTTCTAAAACAAAAACCAAGAGTATCAGAATCTCAGAACCCCCGTTGGCCCTGAATTTGTCCAGACTAGGAAACAAACTACTCGGTGAGATCTGCTTACCTGCGCATAAACACCAATGCTTTCCAAAGCTACCAGTGGCATTGCACCAGTCTTCCCCAACGGAAGCTTAAAGACATAAGTGCCATCGGCATCCTTGACAGGAACGTCTCGCTCGCCCCATAAACGTTCAGCGTAGGGACCCGTAGCGAGAACGCTCCAAGCCATAGGAGATGTCGGCATTGCCTTAAGATATTCTGCATCCAAGCACACCGTATTAGCTCATGTCTCGCATTGCATCACATTACCGTCCAATTCGTTTGGTTTTGTTCTGTTTTTGTTTTCTTTCAGGACATCAACTTACGCGCAACCTTGCCCTTTCCATCCACAAACGGGACTCTTCGACTAGGATCGAACCCCCCATTCATACTCACGTACGGCAAGCCGCTATACACAAAGTGCTTAACGCCCGCCCATCGCGCAATCTCATACATGCGAATCCCCCAATAAATCTCATTCTTCTCGCCGATGGCAAAGCCGTTCGTGTTGACGAAACAGAGGTCGACGCCTCTAAAGGCAGAGGCCAGCGTCGCGTCGTCGTAGCAGTCGCCTGCGATGAGCGTGATGTTGGCGAGGTGAGCCAGGTCTGATGCGTGCGCCGAGCGCGTGGAGCGCGTGAGCATGCGGATGCTGTAGGTTCCTGCGTTGGAGAAGATTTTGGCGACGGCGCTGTTTTGGGCGCCGGCTCCACCCAGGATGAGGAGCGTTGGTTTGGGTGGGGGAGACATGTTGAGTTGGAGGGTGGTGATGGGCTTGTGCGGTGTAATGATAGGTGTGATTGTGGGGTAGGTAGTTTGGAATGGCGAGATGAGTTGGGAGTTCTATGAAGCAGGAGGGTCCCATTTATACTTTATACTTCTTTCCCGGGAGATCTCAGGGACATTTCCTTGATTACTTACTTACTTACTCAACAGCTGTTGAAAGAAAAACCATCAGGTTGCCGAACACACGTATCTCCGTGCGCTGGAAAGTATGAGCTTGTGAATAGGAAAAAGAAGTATAGTAATCAGATTAAACTCTAACGCTTGATTTGAAAACCTTGACCTATCGAACCCTCTAATCGAGAAACTAAATGGCGTGTATACATGGGAATGCGTGATGTTTTAGTGGGGATTAGAAAGCAAGATGGAGGTGAAAAAGTGATTAGTGATTATGACACCGGCCGTATGAATCGCGCGCGAACCTCAGTCAGTACTGCGTCGAGAAGTGGTAGGAAAGAACGGGAACTTCAAAATATACGGTGACAAATGGGCTTCATTATCATTATACTATCTTCTTCATTTGTCTGTTCCCTGGATTTTGCACCCCACCTTTTCACCCCCCAAAAAGGAGGCATCACATGCCCATTTTTGGCTGTCAACTCTCTTCACGTGTGAAGTGCAGCCGCAAAATCATCAAGAGAGGCTATGAATGAGATAATTCATTGCATTGCAAGTACTGACATCATAATAGGAGTTCATGAATACCACAGTGACTGGAAAGAAAGGAACCAACCAGTGGTTCATTCAATGAATCACCCCCACCCAACATGAGATTCAAATATATATCCATCCTGGTTCTACAACCAAGAATCCTCCAATACGAAGTCTTTGAAATGATAACTTAAGCAATCCCCCTACTTAGTCCTTTAGTCTCTCTGCACATCCACTCTCATAATATTCGAAAGGAAAAGCTGCCCCAGAACACGAAACTCGACGAGAAATTGCCAGATTGCTACGAAACTTCCCCTTTCTTGAGCTCAACCAAGCTATACAATCGAAAACATCATATCAACATGAACGAACAGCCACAGCAACTAATGGAACCCAGAGCCACACCAAACTTTTGGATCTGCAAAGGTTGTGATTACAAGATCAAGACCACAAGAGATGTTGCACCTTCTTGTATTTGCTGTATGCGCTCGACACGGCGTGCAAGCCCTAAAGAGATCGAACAGGGTGGATTTCATAAGAAGCACAGTGCGGCCACTGACCGCCAAGATACCAACTCGGGAAAGGGGGAAGTAAGCGGAAAAGATAACGCTATCGAAGGTTTGAAATTAGCGAATATTGGAGAGTTCAAGATGTGACTCTTCTCAAAACCCAAGATTTACTTGTCAACAAAGCAGGCGACTTAGCTGCTGTCGGAAGGAAAAAGATTGCTTGAGAAATTGCTGCCCTTCTAGGTGGCTTCTTTCACCGTTTGTGTTGTGTTGGGTTGAGGTGGAAATGGGACTGGAAGTGCTTCAGAAGAACTGAAGCATTTCGAATATATTGCAACTAACAGTTGAAATAAACTTGCCCGCGAAGATATTCTAAACCGCCAGGTCCAATGTTTCTGTAATATGCTGCAAACTCCTATCTATATCCCTTCGTGTGGCCCGTACTGTTCCCAATCTCGTTTCCTGGTGGAAGTCGAAAGAGACATCGTGAAGTCGGTGGTCGGCAGTCACAAACATCCCGGTATATTCTTCCTCGGCGCGAATAATCCACTCTGCTACCTTGGCGATCGTTTTCCCTGTATATACACCTGTCCCCACTCTTTTCATGAGCTCTACGGCTCTTCGTCTCAATTGAGGATCTCGACATTTGCGGGCTACGAAGTAAAGTGGCTGGGCTGTTGCTATGTCGAGCGCGAAGCATGGTCCTCTGGATTTTGACCATGGATCATCCTCAGCAATAATGATTTCTTTAGACCGTTCCACTATCTCCTGGAACTGGGGAAAATATTGATCATAGATTATTTCATCTAGATGGAAGCATGATATCTTGATCCAGGTGACATGATATTGTACTATTAGGACATTGGCGGCGAGAGATGTTTCTGCGTCGATTTGTTTGAGCAGCGAAAAGAAGGAGTTAAATGTCTGAATCCATGACCGCAAAATAGTCTGGAAGTAAGTTATCTCTGTTGAGATTACATCGGGGAGCGGTTGTACTGGGGAGATCCTAGGGTCCTGCTGCCCGTACCGGCGAACGAAGGCATGTGCTGCCGAAATGATGGAATTGAGAGAGTGCCTCCCATCTCTGACTGTTGTGAAGTAAAGTGTTTGACTGGGTATTGTAGGAGCTGGTGAAGCTATTGAGCTTGGTAGACCAAAAAACGGAAGTTCTTGCACACTCAAGCGGGTGAAGGCAGTTATTAAATACTCGCTTTCAGTCCCATGTTGGGTATATGGAACTGATGTGCCACAAACCATCACAGTAGATGAAACATCTACGGCTGTAGGTAGAATGCCTTTAAGGATCGCAGCACCGTTTCTTAGGTGCATCAGAGCCCCTGATTCATGGCCTTGCAAAACCTCGATTGCGAGAAGCACAAGACTTCCAAGAACCACCAGCTTCCAATCCACTGTACCGGCTTCTATTCTCAAACCAAGGATTTTGGAAGCAGCGCTGTAATTTCTCAAGCTATATTCAAACATCACGGGGTTGGTAACTCTTGGTGAGTGTGGATTAGCTAGCTGGGATCGACGGAGAGCACCGATAGCTAGAACCGCATGAAGGACAAAAACCTCGGTATGTGCGGCTTGGAGGATGAGCCGCTGCCACAAATTCTGGTCAAAAAATCCCGAGAATTCCTCGACACACTTTGTACGAAAGTAATCGAAATGGCCAACCTCCTGGGGTCCAACCTGACCTAGTAAATCCGGAGTGTGTAGTAATCTTGGCTGCAGAATGAGACTTTTCGGGTAGAATTGGCCATTCTCCTGGGGGCCAAGACTGAAATCTTCACAGCGTATTGTGGACTGGGCTGATCTACTCTCACATTGGCCCTGCAGAGACAACGAGAGGAAGTCGCAAGTGCGACCCGTGGAAGAGCATCGGATACAGGCTGGCCTCGTTCCATCACACCTCTTCCGCCGTATCCTACCGGAACAAGTTTAATTTCGTGGTCGGACGGCTGCATGAAGGCTAGGGTGCATACCTGCAAGTAGAACAGCCTTTCCTTGTATTTGGGCCTCTTTTTCGTGTCTTTTTAGAAGTCTCGGCAGACACATCGTCCATAATGCCTTCCTTTCTCGCCGAACACGTCCTTGGATCAGCCCCAGCTATGTGAATTCATGTCTGCTAATGACAGCGTAAACAATAGGACCCAAAATACCATAGGGTGGTTTGTTGTCGTGGGTTGATGACTGACTCGAGAATCTGATCCAATGTCGTTGGGCCAAGATCATCGCCGGGGCCAGTTCTGATAGGCTAGAGCGTAAACCAGAAACGACCTAACCACATTGGAACAAGCGAGATCCCCCCCTTTGACTAGCGAATGCTTCGATTAGCAATACACTTCAAAGTTCTTGAGGACCATGCAGGGTATAGTTTCTATAAGAGGCGAGAAGGGGGAGATTATTTATCCAGATTATATTCTCTTCATCATCCAAGGCGATCCAGGACGTACCTTACATCATGACTAAACTCCTCACTGTTTTCGGAGCCACTGGGCAACAAGGTGGATCCTTGATTGATTATGTTCTAAAGAATCCCGAACTTTCAAAGCTTTACCATCTGCGTGGCATTACTCGTGATGCCTCCAAAGCGTCTGCGACATCTCTGCGAGAAAGAGGGGTCCAAGTGATCCAGGCTGATCTCAGTGACTTTCAATCGCTGGTCGCAGCAGTTGCAAATTCTTATGCAGTCTTCGGTGTTACCAACTGTATGTCTCTACCATGTCTTATTCTACGCCTTCCAGCTAATAACAGTATTTCAGACTGGGACAAAGGGTCAGCGGCAATTGAAATTGCTCAAGGAAAGGCAATTGCTGACGCTGCATTGGTTGCAGGTGTTACGCTTTTGATTTGGTCTTCACTCCCAAATGTATCCCTAATGAGCAGCGGAACCTTGACGGAAGTGGCCCATTTTGATAGTAAGGCGGAGGTCGAGGAATATATTCGTAGCTTGCCAATTTTGAGCAGTTTCTTTATGGCGGGGTGGTACATGCAGAATCATCTTTCCTACATGCGGCCAAAGCTTGTAGGTTTGTTCCCATATACGAATGGATCATGACTGACATGGAACTTGCAGCAGGATAATGGAAGTATTGTTCTTTCACAAACATGGAGCCCCACAGCCCTTCTCCCAATGATCGATATAACCGACACTGGAAAATTTTCCGCACCTATTCTCCTCGATCCAGCAAAGTATAATGGCAAAAGTTTCACATGTGCAACAGCTTTCTACACCCCGCTGGAGATTGTGGAAATATGGACGAAGGTTACTGGGAAAAAGGTCACTTATGCTCAAGTCGGTGCTGACGAGGCAAGGGGAAATTTGACTGCAGAAATGCAACGCAAATTGAAGAAGAGTACCGGGTTGATAGATGACTACTCTTACTTTGGTCCTACCGGAAGAGATGGTTTGGACTGGACTTTGGATCAGTTGACAGATGCGCCAAACACATGGGAAAGCTTTGTGAAGGCTAAAGAGCCTTGGTTTTCTTGAACTTGGACCTTTCAAACTTCGAGACTTATAACATAAAGCTCGCTGGATATTTTCCCAGAGCTATTACGGCTTGTTTTGGTAGCTATTCAGAATTTCAGTTTCCCTCTGCAGGTCTAGACTACTATCAGAGCTTTAAATCCATCTGCCTTTGTGCCCTTACTTCACGAACTGGTGTGTGACTCCAGTCTCTACTGATTGTACTCCTGATAGAAAAGACGCATCCAAATTATTCAAAGATCCACACATGTACAAGTTCAAGCTACAGCGAAGCCGCCATTCAGAGTACTAAAATATGTTTCATTCCTGAGTCCAGAGGCAATCACGTTTAATCTTTATTCACACCTCGTCAACTTCAACCATAGATATATATTCGCCTGCTTTGCACTCTTCTATGTGGTAAACCATCAACTCAGTTTGGAAAACTCTTCTCTCAGGATTCTCGGCATTTGACGCAAAATGGAATTATTTCTCAAACGAAAGCGGACTCAAGATGCTGCGTAATAGTCGTTGGTTCTGTTACCATTGTCATACTCATGAGGGTGTCATCGTTGGGTCTGGAATTCCCCGATGCAGAAAGGGACATCAAATGTGGGAGCTCAAAAAAGTATGTGTTAAATTTCTCTGTTCTCATGCTATCGGAGACCGCTCATTTGAAATTTCAAGACAAAACCCAGCAACGACCAAACTACCAGTAAATCGTCGTCATCGAAGAGATCGCACACAAAAGGCGACCCCGAAAAAAAGCGAGATGGTCCGGGGGAATCCTCGAAGCCACCGAAAAGGACAAAAGATCACCCCTCTGGCCACGCAAAACCTACCTTAAACCTGGAGAAAAAGAGCCGGGCGGTCAAATGGTCAAATCTTCCCAGACTACCAAGAAAGTTGCGGAAGGTGAAAAGGACTAGAAACATGTTTGAGGCCTTGTGGCGGCGAGCCAATACGTAGCCTTAGGAGCACCATCTCAAGATACTACAAAAAATAAAAAATCGTTCTCTTAAAGTTTCTTACTCAAAGGGAACTGTCTACTCCGTAGCATATGAAGATTACTCAAGAAACCTGAGACCAATGGTTTGATTAGGTGACTTCTCAAATGCGAGCAAGCGTTGGGTTTCCAATTCAGTCATACTCCGTAAACAATCACCAAATATGACTCTGCACCAGTTTAATCTATTGACTACAACAATGCGGAAAAATTAATATCTGCCGGATCGGTAGTCATCGCTTGCAAGAAAGTGTGTATACTATATATATATGAACCTCCTCACTCAATCTTCCAACTTCACACAACAACGAATGAACAATGTCCTTCTCTCCAAATCCTCTCAAGCGTGCTCCCGTTCCCAACGATCCAGAGAGGCGCCAAATATCCATTATAGAAGACTGGCTGGATGCACAACATGCGTGTCCACATACCACCAGGTTTCAATGCCCTAGCTGCAGTCCCGTTATAAGCAAAACGATAGAGTGGATAAGAGATCAACCAAAACCAGTCTGCGACGGTTGCAATAGAGCAATGGAGATCAATTGTATGCAACTGGTAACCTTTGATTCTGCTGGTTTGCGGGACTTGAATTGGATTCAGGAGTAGTAACTATGCATTAGCGAAAGTTGGGGTAGGGAAGGCTCCAGCGTTTGAATTCCAGAACAATGGTACTGTGATGTTTCTATGAATAAGGCTATTAGCAATCCATACTAATTCTTTTCACATGAGATGTTCCTATAAAACATGAATGCGAGATGGTGGCAGCTATTCATTTCCTGGGCATGCTGCCCCAAGTCATTGAAGGCTGCCGTGTCTATTCACATCTTCATACCTACTTTGTATACCTACCACGTACCGCTTCTATATATATACTACGCCTGAACAGTCATCAAAACCTTCATACTCGATAACTTTCTTCAAAATGGGCGAAAACACCATCGCCAGCAAAAGCAAAGCTTCGCCTTGCAAATACCCGTCCTCCCTCTGGTGCCAGATACAATCCTTTAGATGCTGCAACTCCACGAAACTTGAAATTCCAGACGTCGATTTCATTGGAAAATGGATTATCATCACTGGCAGCAACAGTGGTATCGGTCGTGAAGCCGCTCTTCGATTCGCATCCTGGGGCGCAAACATCATCTTGGGATGTCGACCAAACCCACCACCACGTGAGCCATCCCCCGCATCCGTTGTCGACGAATGCAAAGCAGCCGCCAAAGCAGCGGGAAAGCTCGACGCCGAGATCGAATGGTGGGAAGTCGATATGAGTAGTTTGGCTAGTGTGCGAGCGTTTGCGAAACGCTGGTTGGATACTGGCAGAGCGCTCGATATCTTGTGCAATAACGCCGGGATCAGCTCTGCACCTTCCAGCCAGGTTATAACGAACGATGGATTCGACCTTGTTCATCAGGTCAACCTCGTTTCACACGTCTTGCTCACCTTGACGCTGCTGCCGAGTTTGGCCAAGACGCCTGGTCCGAGAATTCTCTGCACTACAAGTAATGTGCAGTATCTTGGAGTCTTCGATCTCGAAGGCAATGCCAACAAGCGCGAAGGCTCCTATGCAAACAACAAGCTGTACTTCCAAACCTGGCTCACTGAGCTCCAAGCACGCCTCTCCACCTCGGATAAGTACAAGCATATTGTAATTCATGGGTTCCACCCAGGATACGCGCAGACGAACATCTGGAATCCCGAGACGAAGGATTGGGGAGAGTGGCTCTTGATGACACTTATGCCGTATGTTGGGATTTCGGCACAGCAGGGCAGCTTGTGCATTGTCAATGCAGCGAGTTCACCGGATCTGGCGCTGGAGAATTTGAAACCTGATCCGAAAGATGGAATCACAGGCGCGAAGTTTATGAATCGTATTTGGGATTTCACACCTATGCCGCACACTAGACATCCAGAATGTAGGAGGATGGTGTGGGAATTTGTTGATAAGGAGCTGAAGTTGGGGGAGAAAGGATTGTTAACTGGATTGGGAGAAGGGAAGAAGTTTGGGAAAGACGCTTGATTGAAGTTTGGGAATTCGCAAGGTACTTGTGGTATCAGATCAATTGCAACGCGTTTAGGGATATTGGGGTACTAGGCAACGAGTCCGACGACGAACTGAATTACTAGAGGCTTTACACTAATAATAAGTCTCTATTGGTCTGCATAGGCAATATCACGTTCCAGGACACAATTGACGATGTGCAAGTGGGCACTGAAAACCCAGAGGTTTCTTTGGCCACCAGCTACTATAATCTCATCATCTACCTTCGTTGAGCAATCCCAGCCATGTGGCGTCTGTGTCCCAAAGCCATGCACGAAAACCGATTCATTTGTGAGTAGTAGTCGCCAGAAATATACTTCCGTCTTCAGAAAATAATGACCGGACTTTCAAGGAGTGTGTTCCACTCTTTGCCCATACAGACTATTTCCATCGCCCACTTTTTCGCACTTGCAACGCGCGAGCAGTGAACCGAAACGTGTCGAAAGCGAGGAGAGGAGGAGAGGAGGAGAGGAGGAGAGGAGCGTCTCTTTGTACGCCATAGCATAGCTATCCTCTAGGCAATAAGTTACACTATCTCCGGTTGGTGTTGAGCGAAACTTTCTGGATAATTATAGTACTCTAATTGATTATATAGCACTTATAATTCTCTCCACGGTTCAAGGCAAAATCAAAACAAATCGCGCGTAACGCGTAACAATGTGTTAATTCGATAACAAATGAATGCCTACCTACCTACCTATCTTACTCTAAGGTAGTAGGCAGGATACCGTTTGGGGGTTCTCGGGTAGTAGCGGTGTTGCTTCTGTGAATTCCGAAACAGGAAACACTACTCGGATTTGAAAAATGATACTGTTTTACAAATTTGCAGAATATGGACATTATAACATATAGAAACATCGAGGACGAAGGGCTGAGTACGAGAGACCAGTTGCGTAAAGCAGAAAAGGGAATATATCAAGGTTGTGTTGTGTTGTTTATGTAGCATATTGTAGAGAAAGTGGGGCACAATGTTGATCCACTTCCGCGGGCTGTGAGAGCTTCAAGAATAAACATACCTGGGAAAACATATCTACTTCGATTCATTTTCTGCCGAGGACTTCTCATTCTTCGCACAGAAGATCTCAAGCAACCTCAACTTTCGATCTTCGTCTTCTCGCTGTTCAACCAGCGATCTTTATTCTATCGTCGATGTCTGGTGTCAACCATTTAAAGGCTTCAAAATGCTCACCATGTCTGAATGATTGCGCGCGACAAAGCAGCCTTCAAACCGAGTCTTCGACGGCAAAAGACGAGGGAAAATGTCGCCCCTCAAGAGATCTGGCGACAGACTCAAAGAGAAAGATAATCAGTATCCAAGACCAGATGACATACCGATTCTAGCAACTTCAAAGTATTCTGATCTAGCCGGCCACAATTATATGGACTACCTCCTCAAGGACGAACACGCGGTTAACCCTCAACCGCACCAAAGAAGACCGACATTTGTCACATCGGACACACCAACTTGGCGAGAAAAGATTCGAAATGCATGGCGTTCTGCTAAAGGGGAGTTGGTTATAGAGCCCACTTCGAGCCAAGGATTCCATGAGTGCCCAGGTGACTTGGCCAAGAAGGTTGAGGTCGAGCCTCTTGGAGATAAGTCGCGTTCGCCGTTCCGAGCCTTTTTTTGGAGACGAAACCATAGTCAAACAACGAAAACACAGTTGTTGGCGGGGGACATTCCTCCCAATCTGCATCTTGCTCCTTCAATGCCCACCCAAAAGATTCAACGACGATCATCATTTCATTCACTTTACGACACATCTGATAACGAGACTGGGCGACAGGCACATCGGCAAGAGGATATAAGACGACATGCTGTTGAAGACAATCCAGGAAACACGGCTGATGTATCGGATGATGAGGCTAGACGACTGCCAAAGACGCAAGAGTATGAGAGCCTATCTGCTGAAGACAATACAGGAAGCACGGCGGATGTATCCGAGGATGGGCACCTCGGTGGTCCCTCTCACCAATTCGCAAATCCGTCCTCACAGAGACAGGCCCACTGGAAGAACGCGGACAGCAATCTGACGGGCCTAAGGCCAGTTGCCATTCCACGTATGAGTTTGGAAGAGTTCACAGCACAACTGCATGATCGAAGCAGACCAACAACTCCATCAAACGGACTTCCAGCTGCCAAAGCCTCGCACAGTCTAGGGAACCGAAACGAGAACAGATTTCCAGCAGCGACGCCGAGTGGATTCCCAGTGGCTAAATCTTGCGATGACCAGAAGCAAAAGATATTGCCTCTGCCGATGCCACGCGGCGTTACGACGAAGTGGTGTTCAGAAGGCCAAGAGTTTAAGTCACCAGGTACGCGACGAGCCAACATATTAAAACCATCGCAGACGAGGTTCCCCGTCAAGCCTTCACAACAGCTACCGTCAGATTACGATGCAGCGGCATTTAGAAATCCACAGCCTAGACAAGCGCCACAGCACCACCCAACTTCTGTCAATCCTCAGACGCCTACGAGTCCTGGGGCTACGATGCGGTGCACCAAATTCACCGAACCCTTTGAGTTTCCGGCTAGGTCGCCCGTGACTGATGTTGATCTCATAAAAAGCCCTCCGCCTAGTAAGGAATTGGCTGTAGACGCATGTGCTGAACTGCAAGCTCCTACCACGAGGCCATGTTCGCCTCATACGCGATCCGCCGGGAGTGCTGAAGCACTAGGTCCTGACACTCCTCTTCGGCCTGCAGCACATCGACGTCCGCGCCAAAGCTCGCAGACATACTTGCAACCACTTTTACTGCAACCCTTGACAGTAGTAGGTAGAGGACTGGGGAGAGGCGGGAATCAACATCCTCCAAGAGACATTCAGAGCCAACTGCAATACCGAAAGCATCCAGAGCCGCCTCCGATACGTATTCGCGAGAATCTCTCATCAACTAGAGACATCCAGAAGCAACAGGGAGAAGGAGAGCGAGGACGAGAGCGAGAGCTAGGGAGAGGGAGAGCGATAGCACAGGGGCGAGAGGTAGGAAATAGGAGTATTAATGGGATTGATGGCAGTAGTGAGGTAAGTGATAACAATGAAGTCCCGGTGGGCGGATGGATGGATGGCATGTCGTTAGGAGAAGAATGCCAAGCCAGGGCCAGTCTAGGCCTTGCGAGGGGTGTGAGTGTATCAGTACCAGCAGACGGGGCGCTAACTGTCACGTTAGGCCCAAATTGGAAGGATCGACAATAAGAAGCGGCAGCAGCCACATGCAAACGATCCGGGACTTGCGACAGCGACGGCAGCCGCAACAGGGGTATGTTGACTTGAGCTTGCTTGACTTGACTGCTGGATTCAGCCTCACTCATTTTCCCTCTCTGCTTCCTCTTATATTCCGTTTCCTCCTTCCACTCATAGCAGAACCTACCTACCTAGGCTTGCATCTGCACCGTTCTTTCTTATCTCCGCCTCCACGCACCTCTTCTCCTCTCCTCTCCAATTCATCCATCCATCCATCCATCCTTCCATCCATCCATTCATGCTGACGAGTGACGCACCTTCGAACAGAGCGTACACGTACCTGCTACATCTGCGCCCGCCTCGACAGGCTCTTCAAATTCCTTGGTCAAAGCAGACCGCCGAAGTTTGGATCTCTTCCAAGCCCACAACCTCGCTCATCGTGCCCGCGAACGTCAACCCCAGGTTCAACTCCCAGATCATCCGCGACTGCAGCGTCTTCCCTCCTCGCGCCAACGGCATAATAATTCCAAACCTGCGCAGGGACAAGGAACCCCCTCAAAGCTAGCTCTGCCACTCGTCGTTAGGCCTAAACCAGACAAATATTCTCTTTTCCCAGCGCCACATCGCCCCCGACCTCCTCTATCTTCTCCTGCCCCTACTCCCGCTCCATCTCCGTCACCCGCCTCCCCGACTGTACCCGTCGTGACAATCACTTTTGAAGAGAGAAACTCCTTGGCTGAGCACGTTGAGAGTGGGAAGACTGCCATGATGGATAACAAACTCCAAGTTCGATCAACGGATACGAACAGAATCAGGACAAAGGCTGTGGAAGATGCTCGCCAGATGCAGAATGCCGTGGTTGAGATGTGTAATAAAAGCGGAAAATCTCCCCCCAAATATTGTCTCACCGAGTTGATTGGCAAGGGTACTTTTGGAAGGGTCTATAAGAGGTAAGTTTTCTTTTTGAGCCTCTATCTTTGTGGATACAAAAGCGAGACATTGAAAGTCAAGGAGAAGGAGTGCCGCTTATTGTGTCCAGCCTGAGCTTGCCAACCATACACAATCCATTGACTAACTCGCACAACAGCAAGGACATGAGCACGGGAGCTATTGTTTCTGTTAAAATCATCGATATTGATGAGAGCGATACATTGAACCCGCGCAATGCTGATGCGTACGGCGAGTTCCTCAAGGAGGTCAATGCCTTGAAGATACTGAGCGAAAATAATGCCCGCAATATTAATCACGTTATTGAAGCACTGCCAGTTGGCCCGGCTATGTGGATGGTAACTGAATTTTGCGCGGGTGGAAGCATTGCGACTCTCGTAAGTTCCCTGTCCTCTGAAAATCACGTTGCCGATTGATTCTAACTATATGGTAGATGAAACCGACTGCCCCTGGCGGACTACAAGAAAAATGGATCATCCCCGTTCTCAGGGGCGTAGCGGAGGCTATTCGATGGGTTCACGAGGCCGACATTATCCACAGAGATATTAAATGTAAATCAACTTCAACGTTTGCATTTCCCATAAGCTGACAAATCTAGGTGCAAACGTGCTCATCACGGAGCAGGGAGGTGTGCAACTTTGCGATTTTGGTGTTGCAGGGATTATGGAGCAGAAGTTCGACAAACGAACAACGGTCATTGGTACACCTCACTGGATGGCCCCTGAGTTGTTTAACCCTAACGTCAGCTACGGCAAGGAAATTGATATTTGGGCTTTCGGCTCTATGGTTTATGAGGTTGCCACGGGCTTACCACCAAATGTCGGCAAGGTCAATACCTTTTCGGTTCTCCAGGCGCGCCATGCAGTCTCTACTCCTCGACTGGAAGGAGGCAATTATTCAGATAATCTCCGAGACTTGGTTGCCTTCTGCCTAGAGGAGGCCCCAAGTGCTCGTCCTACTATTGAGCAGATCCAGAGACACCCATACATTCACAATACAGGGTTAAAATACCCAACGTCAAGTCTGGCTCAACTGGTCCGCGCATTCATGGTCTGGGAACAACATGGCGGAAGTCGTAAATCGTTGTTTATGCCTGGTGGAGCCCAAGGACTTGGGGATGCAGATTCTGGGGTGACGGTCGATAGCGGAGATTGGAATTTTTCTACCACCCCTTCCTTTGGCCAAGAAGTCTTCGATAATGCAACTGCCCAGGATATGTTTGATGCTTACGGCGCTAGCGTAATGCCCCCCCATGAGGAACCACTGCGTGCCAAGACTGGGAAGAGACGTCCCCCACCACAAGCTCTTGCTGCTCCATTGAATCCTTTGCTGAAAGTATTCGACCCTAATACCAAATCCAACTACCACGACAACAGCAAAGTTCATTACGGACAAATGATGCCTCCACCGACCTCGGACTTGCCTCTACGCGATGACTCCGCAAGGACGGCGATCAAAGACACAATGATCGATCTTGACGGTCATGATTCCGATCCCGGCCTCTCAAGTTTCCGGGAGGACACAATCAAGCCCGCAGGACGGCGAATGGATGATGAAGATGATTTTTCAACAATGCATGATTTCAGCAGACCCGCACTCAGCGATCCGGCTGATGCCAATCCCAATCGCCGCACTCAAGACTGGACCTTCCCATCCGCAAGTGCGATAGCCCCACCTGCTTCAGCAGATCCCGAGGTATCCAGATTTCCTTCGAGTTACAGTGTCCCGCGACCAGCGATTACACCTGGCTCTGGTGCTCGACCGACTTTGATTCATCATCCAACTGAACCTCTAGGGGCTTCATTCGGTGGCCCCGGTGTTTTAGGCTTGGCACAGCCTGCCCTAGAGCGAAGATCTATGGCAGAATCACTCATCGATCTCGATATGAGTATGCCTGATAGCTATTCTACTATTACACGCCCATCAACTGCAAATTCCGATGTTTCCACATCGAGTGAGCAGATGGCACCCGGAAACCCCTTTGAGTTTGAGCGCCATGCATCTTACCAAGCACCGGTTGACCAAGCGGAGCCATCTATCTACATTGACGATACCACACTTCCTGCTGCCATTAATTCGCAGACTCAATCCCGCGATATTGCGGATGTCTCTGATTTCTCCGTCTCTGATGTTGAACATGATCCCCGGGACGGTCCCAGCGATATATCTCAATATGAGGTCTCCAATAACTTTTTAGACCCAGACTATACGTCCATGCCACCTCCCCCGCGACCAAATAACATATCGAATTCTTTTTTAGGCAGCCGCAACGAGCAGCCCTACAACGTATCCCACTTTCCTGAACTTCCCGAACCACCATCTGCTGCTGCTCTCATGGGCACAGCTTCGCCTGCAGAAATGGCGGCTGAGTTCCAACGCATCTTGGACAGTCTCATCAAGCAGCTGGGTGCTTTCACCGACGTCTACGTCACGGAGGAGTTTCGCCCAAAGCCGAAGATGCAGCAATTAGAGGGTAATGGATTGTAATTTGACGTGGTTGCTCGCGGATAATCAATTGTATGAAGGTTTCTTCTTAGACTTGTTGCTCGGCTTTTTATGCTATGAGATATAGGGAAGGCGTTGGGAAGAAAAAATAAGGGCAAATGGACGAAATGGAATGATTGATTTAGCGCGGCGTTCTGTTCCGATATTGGCTAATCCTGAGGTTGGCAAATTAACGCCAATTCAATAAACCAGCTCATTGACCAATTCGTAGGATTTTATGAGTGAACCTCGATCTACTAATCTTCATCATTTGCCAATTATGAATTCTTTTACCATATTCTCGGCGATCTATATTGATAGACTAAAACTACTCGTATGCTAGTCCAAGCAGTGGGGTTGTGGCATTCCTTGACTTGTCCTTCTTTTAATATGCTTTTACTTTACTACCTAAGTCTGCTTGGAGTCATAATATGCTTCTTTGCTGCCAAGTGTAAGCTTGCAGTCAAGTGTAGCAATAGTTGCTATTTCGCTTCTTTTGGAATCCTCTGTTTGAAAACAAAGAGACTCGGCTCTAGTGGCTCCTACTCTTTTGATTCGCAGTTTTATGAGGTTTTATGAAACTCTAGTGCTAAACGTCCTCTTTTCCTCCTGATGAACGACCTCTGCGTCTTTCGTTATCGTTGTGTTTCTCCGTATGTCAACTCCGGATATATTCTCCAGGCGTTGCGAATGGAAAGCATGTGCGTAGCAGGAGCGAGTTGTGATTTGCAATTGAGGAAGCGGAGGAAGTATTACATGCAGTGTTTTGAACTTTTAGGCTAGGAAGGAGTATATATTCTTCTTTACTCTTCAGTCACTTCCAAATCATCACTATGCAGAAACCCTACTCGCACTCGGCACGGGCAGTAGACGCGTGTGTACTTCTGCTTGCACTTGTTTGCAAAGCAAAGTTTACTAGAAAACTTAGGTAACCGATGTTGGGTTTGAGCTTGGCGTTCAGTTCCTTTTAATTTGGGAAATTGGACATTGCGGTCAAGTTCGACACTGCTGTCTCACTAGATTCATTCTAGAGAATATATCCCCAGCGCTGCTTCGTAGTAGAAGTACCACAAGTGTTTTACTTTCAAGTTTCACTTGGTTGCTGTCAAAGTAAGCACTGGTCGTTTGCTTCATTCAAGCCGTGCTAACCCAACCAGCTTCCAAACCTTCTCTTAACCCGTATTAATACATTATACTGTAATTGGTTGAGCACTGCAAGACACTTATTTATAGGGAGGACACCAGCGCTGGAGCCTTTTGCTTCTCTCAAAACGGCGTTGTATGAGAAGGAGTAGCTAGGGCGATAAATTCATTTATAAGAACTGGTGATTAGTCTATGAGGGAGACGAGTAGCAGACCAGGATGAGTCAGGAACGGGAAAGGACAAGCGGTGTGAAGAGCAAACATTTAAACAGAGAGTGGGATTCTGAGAATGTGAACCACGGTCCACGAGCAAAGGCTTGTGGCTTAAAGAATAGGGATCAGGGCAGCGAGATACTTTCAAAATATTCTAGTTCTAATATTTATCCTCAAAAGCTGGCCAGATCTCCCAACAGCAGCGCCTGATACTTCTCCACACACTCCCTAATTCTAACCAACACCCCCGCAGCCAGCACCCTAACCTTCTCCTCCTCCTCACCCCCAACGCCCTGCAGCCTCCCAAATACCCCTTCAACCCACCCTTGCATCTCCAACATCTGCCGTCCATACCCTTCAACCAAGCCTCTCTTATCTGAATTAACCTCGACTAATATCATAACGGCAAACAGCAAGCCCTCAAGCACACCCACATCACTAGTAGCCTGCGTTCTTAAGCCCAGCAGCAAATCCCATGCCTCGCTCGTCATTTGCGGTAGCGACATGTTATTCGGACCGCTGGCGTGAAGCAACAGTGCTATAGTTTTTAAGAATAGAGCTAAGAGGAAAGGGTCGAAGGCGATATTGGAGCGGGCTTTGAGGTGGATGAAGAAACGCCCGGTCAAGGGGAAGAAGAAGCCGTCTGCAACAACTTTTGCTAGTGCGTTGGTGGTGGGCTTCTTCCATTGGGCTTCAACAGCCATGCGGGAGGAGAAAGTGCGTGTTTTTAGGATGTTGGGACCTGTTGCTTTGTCGGCTTGGGAGGCGGCCATGGGTGCTATAATTGTGTTGGATAGCTGTGTTGTGAGGGTTGAGATGGGTGTTGATTGCAGCTGGCGTTTAGCAGGTGAGGGAGATGAGGCGTAAATTTTGTGCATACTTTCTGGGAGTGTTTTGCTTGGAAAGGAGGGGACAGGTTGAGGTTTGCTTGAGGTTAGAGAACTGGCTTCTTCACTGAACCCGGCAATCTCCCGTGCACCGAGCCCAAGGGTGGTGAGGACTGAGGCACGTTGTGAAATGGAGTAGTCCCCATCGAAGAAGGTCTTGGAGAACCACTGGCCCATTTTTAGGGGGAGGGCAACGAGTATGGCAATCATTCCTTGTAACCTCAAATCTTGGAATTCGTCCATATCGTATTTGTCTTGTATCCCGACCAACAGCGTAGCTAATTCTTCAGCATGTGAGCTGACTTCTGTTCCGAAATTTGCCTTTCTTCGAATGAGCGGTGCTGCCGTTTGAAGACCGAGTTTTTGTCGGTCGTAATTATCTGTGTCTCGCAAATATGTAATCAAGTCACGAATGTAGACCGGAACGGTAGATTTGTCCCGAATGATGTTCGTGGCATCTTCATCGGAGTCTTCTGGGTCAGAATCTGGTTTGGCGTATGGAACCAAACCATCGTCATCTGACTCCTCTTCCTCGTCATCATCGTCGACTTCTTCGATGGAAATGATCTTCGAGCTTCCATCAAAAGGTGCAGGCTTCTTCACGGGCTTCAAAGGTCTTGGTTGATTTTTAAGTGTCGGCGGAGCGACTATTCCGGACTTTAAGAAGTCTACGGAACCGATGGTATCGGAAATAGTGGTCAAGCTCTTATACCATTTTGCCTCAGCAGTACTCATCTCATCCACTTTGAAGTCCATCTTCTTATCCCCCTTATCAACTAAGGCAGACAGTGCTTCGCCAACTACCATGCCTAGGAACCTCACACGAGATGATGAAGATCCAAGTCTGTTTGTGACAACATTCAAATGAGCTCCTGATCTCATCATCATTGCAAGACGAAGCGGAGATTTTCGGTTGACCTGGCCTGCAGCGAGAAGTAGAACCTGGGTATGAACTGTTCAATATAATTAGTAAACATTACGAAAAGGCAGCTTTCTAGACTCGCACCTTCTTGCTGCATTGTAGGAGTATGCTTAATGTACAATTGGTCCCCAAGTTGTTGCAGGCTCTTCTCTAATACAGTCTCCATGTCAGATTTGCCCTCAGCAAGAGCTGTTACAACTGCACGTCGGATAGCAATTCCCTCGCCAACACCAGCTCCCGTAGAACTGGTCAGCCAGGATAACAGCTGAGCTTTTCTTGGCTCTTCATTATTTACCAAAGACTTAATTAGCCCAGCAGCGCCAGAAACGACCTTTGCGTCTGATTTCCACCAAGAGGAATCAGCTTCAGTTATGATGGCGGTCGATAGATGCTCCTTTGAGATAATCTGCAGAAGAGCATAGAGTAAATTTCGCTGCTCAAAAGTCGGCAAGCTGGAAAGCAGCTTTGTGAACCTAGCACCATCACTCTGACTTTGAAGGAGGAGAGACTTCAAAAGCTCGTTGACAGTTTTCTCTACTAGGATATTAGAGAACGCTTTACAAATTAGAATCATTTTCCGTACCTGTATATCCAAGGCGGAACGTTTTCGTTAGTAGCTCGCTGCAGCACTTCCATCCATTTGCGGAATCTTTTGGTAATGATTTTGCCCAATTAGAGATATTGCGAGCTAGCCACGAGCTGTAGAGACTGCCATCGGCTATCCAGTACTTTTCACCAATCTTCTGGCTGAGATCATTAACAATATCTTCAGCTTCAGCAACAGTTCCCAAAATCTTGCCTCCTCCAACCAGACCTAAGAACTCATTCCAAATGGTCCTTTGGTTTTGTGGTGGGTCCGAGGAGGCCCATATAGCTCTCCAGATCCTCTCAACTGACTGATCCCCTTTGAGAAGGGATGATAGTACCTGGAGAAGGATGACCAAGATATCCTGCAAATTTGGTCCGCCTGGAGTCTTTTTCGTCTCCTTTGACAGCTGAACATGTCGTTTAAGAGACAGTAAAATTGCATTCAAGCCTGTGACACTTCGCAGACATTTAAGAAGCAACTCGAGATCTGGCAGGTGCCTGTTTTCCCTCTGCTTTCCTCCTTTCGGGGTTTTCTCCTCTGGTTCATATACGACGTTCCAGTAATTTGGCAACGTTTCTGCGACGAGGGCATGGACTAGTTGAGATGCAACAGGACTTGGAGAAGCGATATTGAAATCATGATTCGGCTTTCCAAGAAATCGTAAGGTTGAGGTCAGAGCCTGATAGTCTGGCTCATTCTTCAAAATCTCGAGAGCCTCTTCTGGAGTGGAAGCTTGGAAAGTCGGCTTGGTAGTAGCTCTGGGTGCTCTAGGCACTTCAACCAAAATAGCATCCTCTTTCTTGTCTTTCGATTTGTATGAAATACTCACAGGATTGAGCAGACCCTCCATGGCTACATTTGGGTTGGGATGAAGTTTCGGAATGAACCTTATACTCGTAGCAGAGCTCGCCTGGCGGCAGGAGGAGCTGGACTGTACGGAGCAGTGTAGGTAGAGAAATGGAAGCGGAAGCAAAGCTTGGCTTGCCCAGAGGGAGCGAGCTAATGCATGGCGATAAGATAAGAAGGTACGTACCTCTCCTCTCCCTCTCCTCTCTAACCCCCTCCTCCCTCTCCTGTCCTTCCTTCGTCCTTCTAAACCAGCAACTCCATTTGCACACAGTATTGTATTCAACATGTCTCAACCTGTAATGGTGGCTGGCCCAATACCAGCGCCCATATCGGAGCCAGACTCAAAATGGTATATACCCTCACCTTCCTTAACCCAAAGAGAAGCTCACACCCCTCCTCTAGGACGTACCTGGACAACGTTCGTCGAAACAAAGGACCATACACATCTGAGGAATTCGACACCAGTGATGAAGCAGTCTCTACGATGGATAGACTGAAAGTACTGTTCGTGTCTGCGACTTCATGAACGAGGATGGATGACTGCTAATTAAACCCACAGAGTCATGTTGGTTGCCTGCAGCTGGACGGAAGTATACAGATACTGACTAGAGAACAGTGGTGCTGGAGGTCTGGGATGTGAACTACTGAAGGATCTGGCTCTCTCTGGCTTCAAGGACATACATGTGATTGATATGGGTGCGTTTTTGTTTGCTTCCAAAGCTCACCTGCCCTCCTAACACATCTAGATACGATCGATGTCTCGAATCTCAACCGCCAGTTCCTCTTCCGACACAGTGATGTGGGCAAATCGAAAGCAGAAGTGGCAGCAAGATTTGTAGAAAAGAGAGTTAAAGGGGTGTCAATTACACCACACAATTGCAAGATTCAAGACAAAGATGAGGATTTCTACATGCAGTTCAACATAGTCATCTGCGGACTGGATAGTATTGAGGCTCGACGATGGATGAACTCTACATTGATAAATCTTGCTGACCCGGAGAATCCCGAGAGTTATAAGCCTCTGATTGACGGAGGTACTGAAGGTATGTATAATTTATGTAGATTGTCAATTGCAGGACTAAGTACACAATTAGGGTTCAAGGGCCAATCGCGCGTCGTCTTCCCCACCATCACATCTTGCTTAGAATGTCAACTTGACATGCACGCCCCACGACAGGCAGTCCCTCTTTGCACACTCGCAACTATCCCTCGCCAACCAGAACATTGCATTGAGTGGGCTCATATTATTGCATGGGAGCAAGAGAAGCCTTTCCCAAAGCTAGACAATGATGACCCAGAACACATCACCTGGCTGTACAAGAAGGCTCTAGCTCGAGGAGAAGAGTTCAAGATCTCGGGCGTCACCTACTCGCTCACCCAAGGCGTAGTTAAGAACATCATCCCCGCCATTGCATCCACAAACGCCATCATAGCTGCTAGCTGCTGCAACGAAGCTTTCAAGATCGCCACTCAGACGAACCCTAGTCTTGGCTTCGAGGAGAACTATATGATGTATTCCGGGAATGACAGTATCTACACCTACACCTTCAAGCACGAGAAGAAAGATGACTGTCCAGTGTGTGGACAACTTGCTCGAGATCTCGAAGTTGATCCAAACTTCACTCTACAAGAGTTCATCGAGTCCTTGGCTGAGAGAGCAGAGGCACAGCTGAAGAAGCCTTCGATTCGTGCCGAGAGTCATACTTTGTACATGCAAAGTCCTGTGAGTTTAGAAGAGATGACGAGGCCGAATTTGAAGAAAAAGATTGGAGAGCTGGTTGGCAATGGGGATGAGATTGCGGTTACGGATCCTTCGTTGGGAACGGTGAACTTCAAGTACAAGCTTAAGTTCTCCAAGGCGTATAGGGCCGTAGCGTAGTAGGGGATATATTGCGGTCATAGAGGCAGCAAATGGTAAGGAAAAGCTTTGCGAATTTGGAGCGAGCGAGCGAGCATAAAGGAGGTCAGGGAGTGGCTGCAGTGCTTATTTAGAATCGCATAAGACGGAGTTATAGGATACTAGATAAAGTAGAAGAAATTGTTTTACTTTTCCATCGTAACAAAGCGCCTCTAACCTATAAATCAGATCATCCAACGCCAGCCCCCAAACTCCTCAAATGCTTATACACACTCGCAAGCTCTTACTCTATCTATTCATAGTCTGCAAATTCTGCTTCAGCGCCTCGCACTTCGTCTTAAGCACCTTCACCGACTCCAAAAACAAAGC